>PVNU02000878.1:0-185214 GCA_003013855.2 Liriodendron chinense
CTAACTCACGGGAACACACACACCCCACACCCCCCCCCCCCCCCCCCCCCCCCCCCCCCACCACCTGTTCAAGCCCGTTTTTACCCACTGTGACTATTGCCCGCAACTCAGACGTATATATATACATAACCGGAAATACCGGCATAGTATTACCTATGTCTTGTGGAACGAAGGTAAGAATAAAAGTTTATTAACCTTTTTCATCATATATACGTAAAAAAAAAAGGGCTAACGATTAAGATTAAGAACTGAGATTACACATTTGTAATCTCTGTGTATTGGTACAAGTATTTAAGTGGTCTATTGGGTTATGTTGTGAGAGTGATTTTTAACCCAACATTACCAACAATCCGAGGGCATAGCCGACAATACTGGCTAAGGAGATAGTCATTGCTACCACTGGTAATGCCTATGCCTTATGGAACTTACCTTTAGATGGTTCTTAACCTAGGATGGTAACCTACCAGTAAAGTTTCTCTTAAAACTACCGATACGGTAGTCTTTAGAACCAAAGTGTCCGACCCACCACAGTAAGTCCTAGTGTTGTCCTTTTAGTATAACCTTAAAAGAATGGGAAAACGGTAAGTCATCAGATTAAAACGACTCCATCACCGGTAGGACGTACACTGTTTTGACAACTACCACTTGTTTAACTTTACAATAATCGACCCATCGACGACCAACATTAGCGTCTTCAGAACCTGGAAACATTTCCGATCTGCTCGGTTAAATTTGTTTAACCCTTTCTTCGTTTACTACACCGGCTAAAGGAATGTTTTCATCCACGTAGGTCGGTACCCAACTTCAACACACCTACTGTATTTACACATTATAGAAGTAGAGACAAACTAACCCCGAATATTAAGAGACCAAATCAAAGGACGTTCACGAATACGACGTGACAACATGAAGATACAAACATTAAAAGAGGAAAAAGGCATTTAATTTTTTTTTTCAGGATCAATAAAATCTATAGTGGTAGGTACCACCTCGGCTAGTATATTTACAAAACCTAGTAACTTTACCTGAGTTAAGTTACAGACTTAAGGACTACATACGATAAAGTTATGTCGTGCTACATAAGAAGACTGGGAGATCTTTGTTTTAGGACAAAAAGATTCGTTTGGGTGTACATGTTTCGTGAGGTATGTTTGTAATTAGGAGCACGGTTGTACTGTCCGAACACATTATAGATTCGACAGGTAATCTAGCTCAGAGTGGTACGTTAAGGGAAAAGTACTTCAACCTACTAACGTAATTAGGGTACTCGATGATAAATATTTAATTTACCTAACTTTTCTTTTTGCGTCTTTAACAAGACTGTAACAGTACAACCCGAGTTGGATTACCTATCAGACCCAGGGTGTGTACACAACTCCACGTACACACGAAAGAACATGTACGTACACACGAATAGTTAGGAGTAGAATAACTAAATTTGAAGCTACTATGCATTGGTCGTGGTAGTAGATCGGGAATACGGCTAAACCCCAGTTGAAGATACTATAAATTTGTTGTAAAATTTTTTAACCACGAGAGAACCACGTTGGGTCAATAGTTCAGTTACTCTAGTCAATACCCAAATTGCAAAGAAATAAAAAATATATATTCGCAATAACAATGGAGTAGAGGAGGGAACTTTTTTTGATATCAACCTTTTTTTCTTACAAAACTCAAAGAAGAATCACTCTTGCAAAATTATTCGAATGACTAACTCCTACACCACCATCCCTCTTTTAGTGTTCTGGTTTAGTTTCTTGCAAGTGCTGGTGCTACTATGTTCTACTTCTATGTTTGTAATTTTTCTCCTTTTCCAATAAATTCAAAGTTATCCTTCAAAAAAAAAAAAAAAAAATCTTTTTGTTATTTTAGATATTCTCCATCATCGGTGGGGCACATCTCATAAATATCTTAGGTCATTGAAATGGACCCTGTTCAATGGCTGAAGTCCCGGTGTATCATTTTTTTTCTTTTTCTTTTTAATAGAGTCATAGCTAAGTCCTGGTGTATCCTATTACCACACATCACGATGTATTCTTGTGACCCTCTTGAAACAAATCCTGTTTTTCTAAGCCAACTTGAATGTACGAAGGACTCCATACGTACATTAATAGCTGTGCCAAAATGATTGACTTGTGTGAGATCCAAACTATTCATTAGATGGGCATGCAGCTCTCTTTTCTGAAAGTCAGATTATTGCATTGATCCCATGAGCTACAATTTACAAATTAAATGTTTGTAAAAGAAAAACGCAGAAGATGTTCTAACATTGTGACCTATTTAGTGAGCAGATTTGGCTTACTTTTTTTTTTTTTTTTTTTTTTAAACTAGTATCTACATGTTGGGACAAACCTAATGGATAGCTTGGATCTCACACATGTTCCAGATTCTTCTTGTAATCACACACACACACACACACACACACACACACACATTCTTGTAAACGCATGTGTGCTTAATCCTCATCTTATTGAGTTGAACTTCTATGATACTTAACCATCATCATCATCTAAGCCTTATTTCAATTAATTGGGGTCAGCTTCTATGATAATTAACCAACGATTTAAAAAATTGGTGCTCTTTTTAACTGTAGGCATGTCATACACAGAAGCCCAGACCGTTCAAATTGCTGACCCGATTATGGATGTATGTAACAGAAGTTAAATAAGATGTTAGTAGTTTGAATTTCCTCTTGAAATTTAAGATCATCTTCTTGAACATGAGCTATATTCCTATGTTAGTTTTGCACCATTTTGAAAATCATGGTGACTTTTCCATTGTACACATGGCATATTCTTACAGACTCTACATAGCTCTTAAAATCCATCCTAAAAGATATATGTCTGATCTGATTGCCTTCTTACCAAACACATGAACGTGTAAAAACAGATGAGTAACAAACGGTGCAAGCATGGAGCAACAAGTTGGGCTGACCTTCCAGAAGACATCTTGGGGTTGATATTGAATCATCTGCCATACATTGACCATATCCGTGTTGGTGCTGTTTGCGCTTCTTGGTACTCAACGGTAGGAAAGAAGTTGTATTGTCCAGCTCGACAAATTCCATGGTTGATGCTCTTTGGCAACCTAGACAGTAAATCTTGCAGTTTCTACAGCCTATCCGACAATAAGGTAAGGACGCTCAACCTACCAGAGTTTTGTGGTCTGCGGTGCATCGGATCGTCTAATGGGTGGCTGGTAACCCTCAATGAGAGTGGTGACATCAGTTTGTGGAATCCCTTCTCAGGAGCTAAGATCCAGCTCCCGTCACTCAAGCAGTTTCCTGTGTTAAATTGGAGACTACGTTCATACCAATTTGTGGTTCCAATTGTCAAAGACAAAGGCGAAGTAACAGAAAGTGTGTGTGTCGACCTTTCACCAAAGTTCCAGTATCTCATCAATAGAGTACCATTTACTAAAGATGCATGTGTCAAGTGCAAGCAAAAACATGTGGGCATCTCTTTTATACGTAAGGTGGTTGTGTCAACACAGCCTGGTGATTGTGCGGTTATGATCATCCATGGTCAGCAGGAGGAACTTGCATTTTGTAGGCCTGGAGACGAGTCGTGGACTACATTGGTACCACGGGTCAAAAAACTCTACCAGGACATCATATTTTATAAAGGTAGATTCTATGTGGTGAGTTTTAGGGGATTTGTTATAGCTTGGGATGTTTTCGGCACTTCTCCTGTGGCCACGGAAATTCGTTTGGGCATGCCACTCACAGGATATGAAAGGAAGTACCTGGTAGAGCTTGCAGGGGATCTGTTACTTGTAGTACGATGCTTCAAGAAGAGTAGGGATGTGTGTGATGCATATGGAAAGTGGCTAACAAAAACAACTCGATTTGAAGTCTTCAAGCTCAATCAAAGTGGGCCAATGTGGACCCAATTAACAAGCTTAGGTGACCATGCGTTGTTCGTGGGTGGTAATCAATCAATTTCATATTCGGCTCGCAGCTTCTCCGACTGCAAAGTGAATTGTATCTATTTTTGTGATGATGCGTGGGATGTGTGTTTTGAAGAATCTCCCCCATGGGGACATGATCTGGGCATATTTAACTTAAAAGATGGAAGCATTGATCGATATTATGGTATCGAATCTTGGGTAACTATTCCCCAATCTATTTGGTTCACGCCCAATCCTTGTTAGTATGTATATTTATTATACGTGTTGGACAATGCTTACGCGTTGGATTTATTATTATTTATAATTGTATTATACCACCACAAAAAGTAACTCATAATTTATTTTATTCTGAGTGGATTGATGGTAAGTTTGGTTGCCTGCTTAGAATTTAAATTCAAACCTTGTTTAATACATGCCTAAATGAATTGATCTGCTGTATTTTAGGATGTAAGGTGCAAGTGAAAAGGGTCACCCGATGGATGTATGAGATTTCACATGCGCATTGAAGTGTTTTACCTGCTAATTGGGTAGTATTTTAATCAGATGACATGTCACCTTTTCTTAACCGTTCATCCATATTTCTATATGAATGGTCGGTTCGGATCCTACACACGGATTGGTTAAATGTTTTGGTGACCCAGACCATTGGTTGATCTGCTGATGGTGGCTGCCTCAAAAAGTTTCTACATAGGCTATCTACTATGTTATTATGGTATGCTTTGATAGATTTTTGACCTATGTGAGGCCTTGACGTCCAAATCGTTCATCAGTGTTTTAGACTAATAAAGAAACTTTGGTGCTCCTCTGAAGATCAGACACGTGTTTTATATTTGCAAGTCTGTCCTTATGTGGATGTGGATGTGGATGTGTACTGGTCCCATGTAAAACACCAACTACATGGGCCCACCATGTTCTATGTGTAAAATTTACTACTCAAGTGGGCCACCTTCATATGTGTGTTTTATCCACACCCACCATCCATTTTTCCATATCATTTTAGGGCATGGGCCCAAAATTGAAGCATATCCAAAGCTCAAGTAGACCACCCCAAAGAAAACAATTGGGATAATGAAGACCCCTGTTGAAACCTTCCTAGGGCTCACACTGTTTATTTGTCATCCGAACTGTTAATGAGGTCAAGTAGACCTAGATGAATGGAAGACACAAATATTAGCTTGAGCCGGTACTTTTGTGGGCCCAAGAAGTTTTCAATAGTAGGTGTTCAATTCGACTGTTTCCTGTGGTGTGGTCCGCTGAAGCTCTGGACATACTTCATTTTTGGCTCATACCTCATACCCTAAAATAAGCTAGAAAAATGGACGGCATAGATAAAACAGATATGTCATGGTGAGCCCCCATAGAGTCATGACACCACTGAAAGGGTGGTGAGAGTGTCGCTACAAATCCACTAGGCATAACTAAAATTGCAAGGGAAGGGTCATCAGTTCGGGTGAGCCCACCAACATATATTTTTAAAATCCACTCCAACCATGGCCCAAAAATCAGTCCTATCCGTGATTCAAGTGGTCCACAAGAAGGGAAATGGTTTGGAGGGCAGCGTCCTCTTAACATTGTTTTCACTCATATGGCCCACCTTTGGACCCTAGGCCTATATATATATATATATATATATATATATATATATATATATATATATATATATAGAGAGAGAGAGAGAGAGAGAGAGAGAGAGAGAGAGAGAGAGATCCTGCTAGGCCTTTTCTACTTATTATAAAGAAGTGGAGTCCTGATGATGAATGTTTCTACTGCCGCAATGTTCATCTTTATGTATTATAAAGTATTAGACGAATAAACATTCAATTGATTGAGGCCTTCAATTAAATTGCTCAGAATGAAGATGGGCTCAAATAATCAATCCTAGCGAGAATCAGCCACATCATCATGGCTCCTCCTTGTTAGTGCTTTTTTCTGTGGCATACGAGTGCACCTTATTTGTCAATTACGAAGGTTAGTGAGTCTAGTGTCGATTGAGCTTAAAAAAGACAAAGATCGAAGACTCAAGCGGACATGCTAATCAAAGAAGAAGAAATAGGTAAAAGAAATACCTTGGTGAGCCTTAAACCTTGAACCAAAACTAAAACCAAAACCTAAACCTTTAGATGACCTAGACCCTTTAGGCATACTTGTAGTCAACTTAAATTGACCCTAGATGTCCCAAAAGACCACCCAAACAATAGCCACAGAGGTTGCATGAACTGTTGTGAAACAAGCCAAACCAATATCAGAATATATGCCATGCCGACCGCTCTTGAACTCATAGTCGACTGGTCGTTAGAGTGGAAAATGGGACAACAAGCATCATAATTCCCAAGCCTTAATTAGCAGTTTGACGACCGGTTGGCTGGTTTGTCCGACTGGTCGTGACCGACCCAATTGGGACAGCAAGCCCATCCACTATCTAGGCATTATTGGACCAGTTGGTCTTCTATATTAGACCGGTTGATGACCCTTGGCTGACCGGTCGGTAAAGAGTCGTTAATAACCATTTTTAATCCGTTAGGACTTTTTCTATGTAATGGCTAGGTGCGATTTTTGAGGTAAGGAAAGAGATATTAGTGCATTAGAAGCCACCTTCATTGCCCATACTATTAGGCTCTAATCGTAAGCATTCCAATCCATCTTCCTTGTATTTGATCACGGGATGGAGCATTCAAAGCTCATTTGAAGATGAACTTGCCTTCTCTTTATCTTTAGAAGTTAGGCACCTTGACCATAGGTAGATCCTCCGTCTAAACCTCTCTAAAGATCTTATTATGTGGAATTCCTTTAGGCAACTAACTCCTACTGATTGTAGAGAATGAGAATTCACATTACCTCCCATCACCTTAGTTATCTCAAGAAGATCAAATGCAAGGCGATTGATCGTTGGAGCTGGAGCATTGGCAAAACATCAACTACAACATCGGGGGAGTACATAAGGAGCTGATTGAAGCATGGGAGAGCGGAGATCAAGCAATCCGAAGCGGCGCATATACGAGGCTTAAATACAATAAAGAAGGTTGTCAATTTTTGTTGAGTCCATCCACTTTATTACCGATGGGAATTAAGTGTAGAGTTTGTTTGTCAAACTCGATATAGGGTTGTTTGTCGATCCTTGGCTTGTTAATTGAGCCTAAAAGTCTAAGGGCGTTTGCCGATCCTTGGTTCGTTTGTTGAGCCTAAAATCCAGGTTTGTTTGGCAATCCTTAGCACGTTTGTCGAGCCTAAATAAGTCTCTAAGGGGAGCCACCAATATGGGTGTAAACGTGTAGGTTGAGAGGAACCTGTAAACTCCCAAGTTAGGTAGAACCAAATTAAAACACGCAGATTGAAAGGAACCTGATTTAAACTCCCTGGTGAATGCTGATGTGCTTAAGAGGTGAGTACTTGAATGAGGAGTGGAGTAGACCCAAAGTCAAACCACTATATATAATTGTGTTTGTGATTATATTTGAGCATATTTCTATTATGCATTGCTGTTTAATAAAAAAATATGTTTAGTTTCCAACATCTCATAAGTACTTATCCCTTAAGTTGGTTTGGTCCACCCTTAATATCCACCGTCTATATTTAATGCCACCTTTGATGTGGACCGTTCATTGTGTTGGGCCCACCCTGGTCATGTCTTCAATGTGAACCGTCTATCATGGGGAGCTACCTTTAATGTGGACCATCCACCTTGCAAGACCCACCTTCGATATGAGATATCCATCATGAAGGACTCATCTTGTATGTGAGTCGTCCATCACATCGGACATTGGATTTGGGCCATCCATCATGTGTGGCCCACTTGTAAAGTGGACCATCCATCATGCGGGGCCCAACTTCAACATGGGCCATCCATTATGCGGGCCTGCCTATGATGTCGGTCATTAATCATGACAGTAGATGTGGACCCTCCAGTATGTGGGGCCCACCATCAATGCTATCGTACATCATGTGGGCACCACCCATCATGTGTAGCCCAACTTTGATGTGGATTGTCCATCATGTGGGCCCCACATTTGATGCAGGCTGTCCATCATGCAGGCCCTGCCTTGGATGTTGGTCATTCATCATTGGGGGCCATGTGGACCATCCATTATGTGGGCCCACCTTCAATGTCCACTGCCGATCTCGTGGAACCCACCTTTGATGTGGACCGTCCATCATGTGGGCCCCACCTTCAACGTGGGTATGCCTTGGATATGGCCCATTCATCATTAGGGGCCTACCTTTAATGTGGACCCCCCCCCCCCCCCCCCCCCCCAATTATGTGGGCCCCACCTTGATGTGTACATTGAATTGGAGGAGGGGTGGATGGCTCAAGCCTGACTGGTCATAAAGCAGGCTGGCCAAGTGTCCTGCACATAGGGCCCAGCTATGAACAAGTATAACCATATGCACGCAGGCCGTGATACACTTGGTTAGTGAAGGACCTCAGTCCACCCAACGGTTGACTGTTTATAGTATTAAAAAGAAGCTTGGGCCGGTTCAAGGCCTGTTAATATTTTAAAATACATTCAGCGGAAAAGAATGATAATTGAAGGTAAGTCAAATCCAATCAATCATAATTCATAGGGAATAAATAAGAAATTGGTAAAGCCCATGGGCACAAACGCAATACTTCACCCACCCAGCCCATTTTCCACTCAAACCAAACCCAACTTGTACAGGCACTGCACAGGAGACATTGTTGAGTGATCAGGATTGTTGATTTGATGGGCCCATTCTGGATAGCGTTTGATATGGACCCGTGGGGAAGTTGCAACTTGCAAGCACCTGTGGGATGCAACATTAAGGAATAAAATGCTCACAATCAATGCAACATGCCGAGTGAGAAGGACCATCTCTTCATTCATTGCCCTTTTCCTAGTGAGCTGTGGGTAAAATTCGTGATGGTTTTTTAGCACATTTTGGGTCATACCAGGGTTGATTGTAAGCCTTTACTTGCCAAGCATGTGGACAGGACTGGAGAAAGAGGAAGGATGATACGGTGATAAGCTTTTATGGCTGGCATTTGGGCCATATGGGGAGAGGAATAACTAGTGCTTTCATAATCCGTATAAGCGGGTCTTGAATGTATTTGTGAGGGCTAAATGAATGTAAATGAGTGGACTAGGCTCTTCTTTAGTATCCCTTATCATCATTATCGTAGTTAGCTTTGTAATTGTGTGAGGCTGTTTTGCCTCTTTCCAATAAACTCATTACTTTTCAAAAAAGAAAAAAGGAAAAAAAAGAAAAAGAAAAAGAAAATGCAGAGGACACTATCATTCACAGCATGATTGGCCCACCAAAGAAAAGAACAGGAAAAAATATATCAGTTCAGCCTATCTTACACAGCTTTATGGTGTGGCCATCATTTGCATTGTTCTACACATGAAATCAGAGGGCAAGAGGTGATCATGGAAGTTGCAAGCACCAGTCATTAAGTGGAATGCATAGAAACTTTCATCAGTGGGAGCATGTATAAATGCAATGCCAAATGTGAATTATGTCAAGAAAGAAAAGATTGTTGTGTGCAAGTGTCATGAGCATTGGATAAACCAACCAAGAGTCGTGGACAATGGACGAATTTGAACACAAACGTGTGAAATTGCAGTTTAGTCCTTGGACCAAAAATACTCGCAGCAGTCTTCGTTATCGCAACTGTAATATGTACCAGGGTCGTCCTTTTGGGAATGCAATTTGCCAATGCCACAATCCGGACAGGTTTCTGTATAGAAGGAAAAACATCAACATGATGGAGAAAGAAGTACAATAATTCATTGTCATAATCATCCTCATCATCATCTTACAACTTGTACTAACCCAACCCAACCACATTATATGCAAGCAAGTAGGGTTATGGAGTGGCAGTTGCCAATCAAGCATCTAATCACAAAGCATCAAAACACATGAGGGGTCATGCTCGAGTGTGTGGCTGCCCAAAATATCAGGAAACCCGCCAATACATGATTACTAGCAAGACTCGCATGCTACAGTTTGGCCCCACACTACACCTCAGCACAACTATTGCAGGCTACCCACAGCGGTTACAATGTGCACATAAATATATACAATTGAACATCCATACGAAAAGGGCACATTCACATCATGAGCAAAATGCTGAAAAAGCATGACGAATTGATTATTTGAAAGTATAAAGCATGGAACGAACCATAATGATCTAATGGTAATGAAGCATAATGGCAATTTTCTGGACTTGAAGCCCACAAATGATGCTGATCAAAAGCTTTGATGATTAAAAACTTAATTTGAGCACTGAGAAACTCGATGGATGTCTACTCAACTAGGTCAAGAGTAGGGTTTACTTCAAATGCACTTGCTGTCAGAACTTGAGAAAAGAATAAACAGAGAATTCAATTTTTTGATCCATATCGGTCACCAACTTAGGCATGCTTAAGAATTGGGTTGGATCAGTAACCAAACCCAATACAAGTGGGATGCACCCAATTAATTTTAGTATTGATTGTGTGTGTGTGTGTGTGTGTTTTGATGTATGTATTAGTTAATGGATAATTCTAAACACCTCCCCTCTGCTTTATGACAATTATAAACAAATCCTCCTCTGGTTTGGATCGTTGCAACTACCTTGTGCCTCTGTCGAAGAGGTTAGTGTATCTGTACCCGATGATAAAATACCTTCATATGAGGAGTCTGTTTTGCCTGTGTGCGACCTAAAATTATGCATAAATGGTATCCAACCAGTCCATTGGGTCCCTTACCATAAATATTGGAAGCCCAAAAAATCATGCTAATCCAATCATCGGGTGGGCACACCATACAAAACAATGAAAGACCACCCAAAACAGAGCGGTATTTGCAATATAATCCAAACCAGAGGAGAAGATTGTCATAGAGCAGAGGAGAGGTGTTTACACTATCCCATTAACTAATCTAACTTATATCTATTATATATTATAATAATTTACCAATTAAGAAATACAGGAACCCGAATGGCCCAGATACAAACGCGACGAGATGCAACCCAATCAAAGCTAGGACTCGCATGACCTGACAAGCACACGGACCCCATAGAATTTGGGTCCAGTACCCCAAATGTGAAACCCGGACCCGTATCTGACACCTCAGGTGGGTCCTGCTGCAGGCACACCTGGACAAATCTGTTGACAACCTCTTGACAAGTTAATAAGATTTCTTGTGGAAAACACAAGCAATATGACTGATATTTTCGAGCTCTACCCTCTCATTTGGTATGATATGACAAGAAGAAGGAATTCCAACATAGGTTACTTCATGTAATGTAGTACTTGTTTGCAATAAGGTCAATCCTCTTTCAATTATCTTTTCAAAGTTATTTACATTGATGTATTCTTTTAATATTAGGTAATTTTTTTAGATCCCTTTTGGACAGCAAATGATCCAAGATCAGGATTATTCCTTTTGAATAGAAGGCATTGGCCCACTGAAATCAGGATTAAGGGGTCATCTGGCTGCCAATAAAGTTTCAAGTTGTAAACCTTTCACACCTGAAAAGAGTTTCAGATGTAAACTGTTTACATACCATTCTATTTGGCTTTTAAGTGGTAATCTGTTTACAGTTAAACAGATAATATGTTTGGCTAACTTGTAAAGTGTACAATGTCAAAAAAGGTATTCACGCCAGATAGAGCTTGGGGTGGTAAATCCCGCCAAAATCTACAAATCGCATAAAAAGGACTATTTTTTTAAGGCCTTGGGAGAGCATCAAAGTACGCACACACTGGATGGATTGGATATCCTGCACCCATCATAGTGGGCCCCACACACAATCTGGAAGGTTTTCAAAAGTGGACTTCCCATCCCAAATGTTCCCTCTGGTGTGATCCATCTGATGCTCCATTGGGCTGTTTTTTTTTTTTTTTCACGAAAGCGTCAAAAGATGCACATAATGGACAGATTGGATGTATTGTACGCGTCACTGTGTGCGCAACACATCATTATCGACCATTGCGTTCTACTATGTATAATGCCTTTGTAGCTGTAAATAGGGCTGTCAATGGGCCGGGCTTGGGATGGGCAGAAAAAAACTTGAATATAGGTCTGGCAGATCACTCCTGGGCCATTGACAGCCCTAGTTGTAAAGAGTTCACCAATTATCTGGAACATGGCTTTTTTTTTTTTTTTTTTTTTTTTTTAACACTACCATGGTTGAACCCTGAGTCACTCACACATACTAAAGTCTCTACCAGGTCATCTAAAGGTAATGAATGTGGCTTTTTGCCCCAAAAAGAAAAAAGTTGAGTTTACCTATAACCCCTTCACAAATAAAAATTTTACAGGCATCCCTTATGGGGGTCCTTACTCAAGCCTCGGTGGTAGACTCACAAGAGTTCCAACACAAGGTCATGGGTTCAAGTACCCATTGTGGTGAAATCCCACTGTGGTGTGAGACCCCATGTAGAATAAAGTTGATATTGGGATCCTTAAGGGATAATCCCTATTTTGGAGACTCCCTAGACAGGGGATCCTTAATTATTAACTAAACCTAGTACTCAGCCAAGTCGCACATCAACTAGAAAGTTAACCCCTTTTGGAGTTTTGAATGGAATTGCAGGTTGAGCTGGAATGATGCACTGATGCGAGCTGCAGCATACTAGTCCATTTGTAAAAAGGTCCACAACTTACAAGCATCATCTGCCAATATCAACTTTATTCTTTTAGCCAATATTCCCCAAGTAGAGGGGTTTCGAGTGGTAGACTGAGTGAAGATAACCTCGTTTCAACACTGAGGTCTTGGTATCGATTCCCAAGTGGGGGGTGGCTAACATTGCGGTGTGGATAACATTGGGGGTGGGTGTACTAACAGTGGGGTGTGTGTACTAACCCAAAGAAGAAGAAGAAGAAGTAGAGGGGTTTCGTACAACAAGTATCAGGCATGGCATATCAACAGAACCTCAAATTCTCAAGATATGGATTGAATTCACCAGGCCCTCTTCATGAGGGAATAGAAGATATTCATGGTGGTAGCAGGACCACATGATCACGTGTGTTTGACCATGTGATGATAATTTAGGGGTTTTGATGTTGCTTCTGTTAATATTCTCTTTAGGCATTGGAATGACCAAAATACAACTTATGGCCATTTTGGAATTATAAGCAAGGGCAAGGTATTCAAAATCAGTTATGTAATGGCTGTAACGGCCGTTACGTAATGATAACGGTCATAACCGCTACACATTACAGGGTTGAAACGGCCTTGTAACAGCCCTGTAATGGTCCATACCGATACACCAGCCAATACGGTCTATATTGTCCTCTATGTGTCCAATACGCCCCATATCACATCGTTTTGGACCAGACTGTTACAACAGCCAATACCATTATTCAAAACCTATATTTTCCTTTTCTTCTTTTGTACAAATATGGGTTTTCCTAGTTTTCGATTCCAAAATTGTCTTGCATTCCAGGTTGAAGAAGAGGGTTAGAGAGATATAAATTTAAAACCAACCAGCCTTCTACATGAGGCATGGGTACAGTGTCGACTGGTCGTATCTCATGAGTCATCAGCAGAATCATGTTTAAATTCTCTCAATAAAATATATATTAAAAGCCAGGTTTCTACCCAATAGGTGGTTAGGTGTATACTTGGCTCAAAATTCCTAATAAGTAGTAAGTATAGAGTTCAAAACAGAGTTAGAATTATAGTTTAAGTCTAAAAAAGAAGGAGACTCCATCATCCTTGTTATCTGAGCTAGGACTCCCTTTTTACTCATGGAACCACTTATCATAGCTCTTTGGAGACAACCGATAATGTGAGAAGAAACCCAATATTCCTTGCCAAACAAATCTGAGAAATGAAGAGGCAAAATTAAGAACAAGATGACCAATGGGACCATTAAGTCTGCTCCATCCAATTGCATTAAATATCCAAACATCAACTCATGATGTACTTAACTAAAGTGCATACCAAAAACTCTTTGAAAATCCCAAATTATATTGTCTTTTTAAAATAAAAAGAAAAAAAGAAAAAAAAAAAACTCATGATTTTTCTTGGAAGCAAAACAAAATTTTCACTCGAAATTCTACCATTTTCAAATGGGACCACAAAAGGCGAAATGCACTCCAGATGTGACTAATCATGTCCAAAATTTTCTGCTAAAAGGGTTCTAGCATGGAGGACCTGACAAAGAGCACAGAGTGGTGGAGATGCTAAAGGGGTTTCATTCGGCTATGCAGGGACAGTTGTACCAGAATGGTAGTTGTTGGGTTTGGATGGAGGAGATAATCTCAGCTAGAAAGGTCAGAGTGCAACTAGTAGTTGTCCAAAACTCTTGGAGGGCATTGGAATAGAGTGCAATTGCCTTAATCAGGTGCCTCAACAGTTGCAAAGTTCTGAAATTGACCATCCTTCAGATGTGGCCTGTTGGAATGCGACTGTGCGATCAAACTCAGCTGCTCAACGATGTGGATTTCTCTACGCCCTAATGTTGATCTTGAGAGGATTCTCATTGCAACAGAATGTTCAGGGAGTACCTGATTCTGCTGATGCATCGTAAGAATGGTCTATTCTTAGGTGGAGTGGATTCTCATCGCAGCAGAATGTTCAGGGAGTACCTGATTCTGCTGATGCATCACAGGGTAGAATGGTCTATTCTTAGGTGGAGTGGATTCAGCTGTGGGACCTCCAGTTGGAGCCTTGGATTCTGGATGTTATGCTTGCTGCCGGAAAGTGAATAGGTGAAGTCATTGAAATCAGTTCAAAATCGATCAGCTACACAATTTGGTTTGCCAGAATCAAGATCAGAAGGAAGAAACTTGCGTCTATCTCAGAGAGAAGTGAGGTATGTGTGGGTAACTGTTCCATAGAAGTGAAAGTCAAGCAGGGCCATAGGAGGAGGCAGAAGAAGAGATGCTGAGTAAGGAAGTGTGAAAGGTGCCCCAGTGCTAGCATGTATTTGGTGCAGTGGGTGCCTGTCAGAGTGAAGAAGTGGAGGAAGAAGGTAGTAGGATGAGTAAGCAGTACACACTGTCAACTGCCAAAAAAGGTTAAGGGCATGCTTTCAGCTCAGAGAGGTGTCTTAGGAGGTGATGGAGACTATAATATGCAAAAGAAGAGGTTGCAGCTGGTGAAGGGCTCTTTTGTCCTAGGTCATGTGAGACTCAGCGCAAGAAGAAGCCAAAGCCCACATTCAACCCATTTAGAGGTGTACATGAGCCGAGCGGAACCAAGCTTTAACCAGTTCGGTTTGGTTTGGTCAGCGGGTGACCTGGGCTCGAGCTTGGCTCGGCTTGGTCCTCAAGCCCAGGTGGTGGGCTTGGCTTGGTTTGGACGAGCTTTCGAGCCTGTTCGAGCCTGTCCGAGCTTCAAGCTTTCGAGCCTGAATTTGAGCCGAGCAGTCAGGCGTTGGGCAAAGCTGCAGAGATGAGGGAGAGCTGGAGAGGGAGGAGGTGAGGCTGGGCGACGGGGTAGAGAAATCAGAGATGAGGGAGAGCCGGAGAGGGAGGAGGTGAGGCTGATAGCGGAGGGAGTCACTGGTCAGGCTGGGGCCGCCGGGCGAGGTTGATTCGGCCGGAGGGGAGGGGGTTTTGTTTTTGAGATTTTTAGGGATGGGTGGGCGAGTACGAAAGGGCGCTGAAAGAAAAAAAATTAGGGCGGCTATGAAAAAAAAAAATTATATATATATATATATATATATATATATATATATATATATATATATATATATATATATATATATATATATATATATATATATATATACGCCAAGCCTGATTTCGAGCCGAGCCGAACCGAGCTCAGGTCAAGCTCAGGCTTGGCTCGAATTTCCAACGAGCCCACATATTTGGCTTGGCTTGGCTTGATAAGCCCTCCGAATCGAACCGAACCGAGCTTTTTCGAGCCGAGCCGAGTGAGCTTTTCGAGCTAGCTCGGTTCATGTACAGCTCTAAACCCATTCAAGGGGAAGCCCACTCCAACTATTCCATAGCTACTTTTCTCTCAACAAGTGCCATGTTTTATCCTAACCCAGACATTGGTGACATGCGGAAATCCTAACCCAAACCACTAGTGCTGAAGCTAGTCACCACCAATCAAGGTGTGCCAAAACGGTTACGTATCGGCCATATCGGCCGATATGTAACGGAAACGGCGTCAGCCGTTACGCGATACGAAGTCCAAAACGGGGACCCCCAAAAATTTGACCCGTAACGGTCGGAAAATGGCTATTTTTTATTTTTTTTTTCTATAAATCTGATTTTTTTATTTTTTCACACTTTTCTTCTCCCATTTCTTTTCTAATCTATTCTTTTGCTAAAAACGACCACAATTAGTCCATTTTGGAGAATTAAAACAACCAATTTCTACGATTTGGATGAATCGAAGCTCCGTGGGCCATTTTTCGAAGAAATCCGAAAATAGATATGTATACCTTTTTCTTCCTCTAATCGCTTTTTTTCCACCTTGATATGATGTTCTAGCCATTGTAAAATGTTAAAATGTGTATTTTAAGATTATGCAACTGATTTTTATATTTTTTTATATTTTTTTTAATTTCTAACTATTTTCGGATTAATATTAAAAATTAGTAAAAATCATGTTTTTTTTTTCTGGTTTAATGGTTGGATAACATGTGTTACTTACAGTAGGACACAATCATGTGCATTTTACAGATTATGCACATGATTTTCTATTTTTATATATTTTTTTAATTTCAGATTAATTTCGGAATAATTTTAAAAATTATGGAAAATTATTTTTTTTCAAAAAAAAATTCTGGTTTAAAGGTTGGATAATATGTGTTACTTATAATAGAATATAATCATGTGCATTTTACAGATTATGCACATGGTTTGTTATTTTTTTTGGTATTTTTTTAATTTCGGAATAATTTTAAAAATTAGGGAAAATCATTTTTTTCAAAAAAAATTCTGGTTTAAAGGTTGGATAACATGTGTTACTTATAATAGAACATAATCATGTGCATTTTACAGATTATGCACATGGTTTGCTATTTTTTTTGTATTTTTTTAATTTCGGATTAATTTCGAAATAATTTGAAAAATTAGGGAAAATCATTTTTTTCAAAAAAAAATTCTGGTTTAAAGGTTGGATAACATGTGTTACTTATAGTAGAACACAATCATGAGCATTTTACAGATTATGCACATAATTTGCTATTTTTTTGTATTTTTTTAATTTCGGAATAATTTTAAAAATTAGGGAAAATCATTTTTTTCAAAAAAAATTTCTGGTTTAAAGGTTGGATAATATGTGTTACTTATAATAGAATATAATCATGTGCATTTTACAGATTATGCACATGGTTTGTTATTTTTTTTGGTATTTTTTTAATTTCGGAATAATTTTAAAAATTAGGGAAAATCATTTTTTTCAAAAAAAAATTCTGGTTTAAAGGTTGGATAACATGTGTTACTTATAATAGAACATAACCATGTGCATTTTACAGATTATGCACATGGTTTGTTATTTTTTTTGTATTTTTTTAATTTCGGAATAATTTTAAAAATTAGAGAAAATCATTTTTTTCAAAAAAATGGAAAATCATATTTACAGATTAATGACTAATGTATATTTATATTTTTATTTTTTCGACAGGTTTTGCCGTTTTGGAGTTTCGTAGTTGTACTTTGTAGGCTTGTAGCCCGTAGGGTTTAGTATTTGAATTTAGTAGTTAGAGAAGAGAAGTTTTAATACATTATTTTTTGCAAGTCCTTAGTCCTCACTCCTCAGTCCTCACTCCTCAGGTATGTAAATAAATTGTAAATAATATAAAGTAAATTATAAAAAATAATAGTACATGTGAAAATTGAAATACTTTGATGTTACATTTATTCTAATATACATATTATTGGTATTAGACAGTTAGAATTTTGAATTTATAAGTTTTGCAATTAATTCTAGGTTATCAGCTTCATAAATTCATCAGACAGCCCGATACAGCTTTTTCACCAAAGAGTAGACCGCTTCACCACCATAAACATGTTCAAAATTATAAATGAATGTATATTTGGGATGTTTGGAATTTTCTGGATTTAACCCATATTTTTTTACAATTTTTTGGCAAAAAAGAAAATTTGGACCATTACGGGGGCCGATACGGCCCGTATCCATATCGGAAACGGTGGGCACCGTTACGCCCACCGATACCACTACGGGACACCTTGCCACCAATCGAATGTGTCCCATCCAGCAATCTTCTTCAGGGAACTGGAATCCTCACTCGCCATGGACTCTTGTAGTGGAGCAAGAACTACCTCAACAACTTGACAACCATTCCCTTGTTGTAGTGTCAGAAGTTAGCAGTCCAGCTCATGAGGCGGGGCTATTCTCTACACCTCTTTCAGATCATATATAGTAGTGGTGATTGAGTCCCATTATCTATAGAATGTCTTTGAGTGCTCTAGGAGGGAACTGGGCATGGTCCCCATTGAACCCAAGCTTCAGATGGAATGACTTTCTATGCACATCATGAAGGATCCAAAAAAGACGCATTTCGAGCTGGGAGGAAGATCAAAGGAGGAAAGGCAAGAGGCATTGCATCTGGAGGAAATGGACTTTTCAGACTCTTAATGTTGCATTAGAAGAAACCTCGGTTATATCTCTGCTGCAAATGATAGATGAAGGTGAAAAGGCAGCAAGTCTAGAAGATAAACACGGAAGGTCAAGGAACAATCATGCAAGTAGGGTGTTTGTAGAGCTGAGCTCTTCTCAGCAATGTTGGTACTATCAGTTTGACATAAAGAATCAGTGGTCCGAAGGGGAACTTGACAGAGGGAAACATCAGCATGATTAGGGTATACAATGGATAGAGGAAGCAATGGGTTATGTGGGGCATATGATGGAGGTTCCTTTTAGAGATTACGTGAGAGTTTTTGGTTGCATTGTTGAAATTAGCTGAGGAAAGGGGATTGCAAAGAAGGGTCTATGCAGTCAAAATAGTCCATGAAGACTCCAATGGGTAGAGGTAAGCTAGCAGGTCTGATTTCATTGGTCATCTATGAGAAAAGAGGCGTGGTAATAGTAGATAAAAAGGGATAGGGGATAAGCAATGATTCACCATGAAAGCTCATTTTTCGGAATGCTAGGGGGTTGGGTAGCCCCCAAAAAAGAGCCCAAGTTAAGGAACTTTATAGGCGTCAAAGGGTGAACTTGACTGCCTTCCAAGAAACTAAAATCCAGTCCATGCATAATAGGGCGGTGGACAGTCCTTGGGGATGCAGGAAGAATGGGTGGCCCTTAGATGCAAAAGATGCTGCAGGTGGTATTGTGGTTATTTGGAATTCTGCAATCTAGAAGAAGATTTACTTGGATCGATATTGATGGATGTATCGCACCCTTGGAATACAGAAACATATCGGTTATCGCATAGGAAATATCGGATGTATCACATAGTGTTTCACTATTTTTAGGAAACACTGGGAAATTGGTCGAATTTTCCAATAAAACTTTAGGTGTGTTAAAAAAGGCATCATTACACACTTAGAAGTCAAAAGATTAAAAAAAAAAAAAAAAACAAATAAAAAAAAAAAGCTCATAATAAGATTCCTTTCTATAGGGTCCTAAACTATGCGTTGTTTGATGGAGTGATGCAACTATATTCAAAATCAACTTGTATAATTTATAAATCATAGAGAGCTTGGAGGTGTATGGACCAATTTGGGAAGGGGGTGCAAGGATTAGGAGATTGGAGGATACCAGGAAAGTACTTTTGGGTAAATGATCATGGAGGTTTAGGTCGGAGGAGAGAGCCTTTGGAGAAGGGTGGTTGTTTCTAAATATGGGGTTGGCTGAGGGGGTCAGTGGGTCAAGGGCTCCTCTCTCTACAAAGCCTCTGGTATTTGGAAGGCTATTGAAGTGTGAAAGGGAACTTTAAGAAGGGGATTGCTTTGTAATAGATAATGGGAATGAGTGTTCTTTTGGGATGACATTTGGATCAGCAACAGATCTCTACATGTCGAATTTCCTAAATTGGTGTGGATAGCCTTGTATGCCAACTCTTCCATGCCCGATTGTTTCTCGGTTGTGGCCGATATTTTGGTGGTTTCCTTCCTACAGAAGAAACTTATCCGAAGAGGAGTTGAATGAATTCTTAAGGGCAACAGATAAGCTACATGGAATCTGTTTGGTGCCGAGGATAAAAGATTCCATGAAGTGGAATCTAGATTATTAGGGCAAGTTTTCCCTCCGAACTTTTATAGTTTTCTCACTCCTGATGTTGCGGTTGGAAGCCCGTGTCCTTCTGCCCTGGTGTGGGGCTACGGCGCTCCTCCAAATATACCGGCTTTTGAGTGGTTGGTGAGTAGGAATCAGGTTCTCACCGTTGATAATATCCCAAAGAGAGAGGTGTGCATCCCCAACATGTGCTCCATGTATTGTAACGATGTAGAATTAGTAAACCACTTGTTTATACGTTTTCCCCATTCGCTAGATACATTTGGGTGGACTTTCTTAGGGTGTTCAAGATTTCTTGGGTGATATCGGGCACTATTGAAGTCCTATTTCTTGCTTGGCATGGAGGCAGCATTTGTAGTGAGGGAAAGAAGCTGTAGAGGTTGTCCTTATTGGGTATCCTCTGGTCCATCTAGGCTGAGAAAAACAACCACTGTTGTAGAGGCTGTACTTATTGGCTATCCATCAGTCCTTATCATCTAGTAGTGTCGAATTGTAAATACATGGAATTTGCGGAGAAAACTATATCCTTGACGATTCACTAGTTTCTAGTGGAACAACATAGCCTCCCACAGCTATTGTTAACCATTGCAACATTGCCTTGGAAGATGGGAGGATAATTGACACCCATGTCCATTTTGATTCAAGCTCATGTGGCTTGACACCCATGTTAGCAAAACTCTCTCTCTCTCTCTCTCTCTCTCTCTCTCTCTCTCTCTCTCTCTCTCTCTCAAGATTGAATATTATTAAAAGAAAACAAAAGAAAAACACAAACAAAACAAAACAAAGGAAAAACAAAGAACAAAAATAAAGAAAAAGAAAGAAAAAAGAAAAAAGAAAAAGAAAAAAAGATACCCCTTTGGACAACATACAGCTAAGGCTGTCAGCCACTATGACAAAGAGAAAGATGGAGAGGGGATCCCCTTGTCTCAGGCTCCCAGATGGTAGAAAGAATCCTTTAGGGGGTGTTTGTCTTTTCAATAACATATGTAAATAGGTGTAAATAGTTAATAATTACTTTCGAAGGATGTTTGTTTAAGATGGAAATACCTCAATAATTACACATGGAAAACAATGCCATAAAGCATGAAATTGAACAAGGCTTTCCTACCGTCAACATTTGTGGGTCACACAGTAATATATGTGATGGGGACATCAGGCCATCACGTTATTTTGCTCGAGTGTACCAGCATAGGAGACATGCCGCGCTCATTTCGTTATGGTACGATGATACGTGAGAGGAGTACAACAGCAGGCTGACATGCGGGTTTATTTGTTTTAAGCGTCGTTTTGTCTTTTATACACACACACACACACACACACACACACACACACTTTAGTGCAATTTTCTATTTTGTTGCTTATATATATATATATATATATATATATATATATATATATATATATATATATATATATATATATATATATATATGTTAGAAAACCTATCTCTTAATGAAAGTTTATGAAATTGATTGAGAATCCCTTCTTGCTTGAGAGGAGCATGAACCTCCAATGATTGGAGCCTTCTTTGGTGTGATGCTAAATATCTTCTTCTATCTCCTTTCTACTCTTCTTTTCTATGAGATTCGGGTAAGTTGATTATTCTTTTGCATCCGAATTAGAGAACTTTTGATTTTCTTTGAATCCAAAGCCAAAAACCTACAACCTTGAATTGTTTTCCATTCAAATTAGTCCCACAACCCATTTTTCTTGGTTTTTTCCCCAAAACCCTAACGTTGTCGTATCTGATTTCATCAACCCTAACCCGATCCAACGCCGTTTCTCAAATCCAACAATTCCCTTTCACTCAAATCGGAATTTCACCATTCTTATAGCCTTAAATCCCTAAATCACCAATTCCTTCATCACTCAAATCATAACCCTCACACTAATTCTCATTAATCCCAATTCAAGCCATACACTAGGAACCCTAGAGCCTCACCCCTTGGATTTAGGATTAACCCTATGCTCAAATATGGAAGTTCTACCTTCCATGGGTCCTGGCCTATGAGATTTATAGTTCTATCACTCCATGCTTGTAGTTTTTTTTTTATGTGGTGTATGAATTATTACCTAATTGGCTAGATTATTCATTGTTTCATATATCTGCTTAAGTTTCATTCCACATCATCTTTTTTTAGAGATAACTGAATTTATTAGAAGGCTTGCAAAGCGAGAAAAAGAATTCAAAGCTTGGAATCCAAGAGCACGCAGCTAATGGAGGAAAGCAAGGCTGCCTTAACATAAACCTCTCAATCATTGATAAGCCTTAAGACATTAGAAATCACCTCATCCACCCCTACTTCCACATTCCGCAAGCATCTCCCATTCCTAGCTCCCCACACAACCCAAAGCATGGCCAAAATGAGAAGCCGCCAACACACTTTTCTTTCCTTAGCAACTCCTACCCCATGCCACGCCCACAACAATTCTTCAACTGTTTTTGGCATGACCCGCAATTCTTCATTCCGCATTATCTTGATAAGCCCATTGTCCTGTGCCAAATTTTGGTATCAGAGCTTTGGTTCGAAGCATAGGGTGTCTAGAACATCTCATTAATCACATCTAGGGTTGGTTAGTGTTAGTGCACTTTTCTGTGACTATTGCACCTTATTTGTTAATTACTTAGATCAGTGAGTCTAGTGTCGGTTGAGCTTAATGAAGACGAAGACCGAAGACTCAAAGCGGACCTACTACATCAAGGAAGAAGAAACAAGTTAAAGAGATGCCTTGGTGAAGCCTTTAACCTTAAACCAAACCAAAACTCAAACCTATATTGTCCTCAATGTGTCCAATACGCCCCATATCACATCGTTTTGGACCAGACTGATACACCAGCCAATACCATTATTCAAAACCTATATTTTCCTTTTCTTCTTTTGTACAAATATGGGTTTTCCTAGTTTTCGATTCCAAAATTGTCTTGCATTCCAGGTTGAAGAAGAGGGTTAAAGAGATATAAATTTGAAACCAACCAGCCTTCTACATGAGGCATGGGTACAGCGTCGACTGGTCATATATCATAAGTCGTAAGCAGAATTATGTTTAAATTCTCTCAATAAAATATATATTAAAAGCAAGGCTTCTACCCAATAGGTGGTTAGGTGTATACTTGACTCAAAATTCGAAATAACTAGAAGTATAGAGTTCAAAACAGAGGTAGACTTATAGTTTGTCTAAAAAGGAAGGAGTGTCCATCATCCTTATTATCTCAGCTAAGACTCCCTTTCTACTCATGGAACCACTTATCGTAGCTTTTTGGAGGTGACCGATAATGTGAGAAGAAACCTAATATTCCTTGCCAAACAAATCAGAGAAATGAAGAAGCAAATTTAAGAACAAGATGGCCAATAGGACTATAAACTCTGCTCCATCCAATTGCATTAATGAAACATCAACTCATGATGCACTAAAAAAAAGTTCATACAAAAAACTCTTTGAAAATCCCAAATTATATTGGCTCTTTGAATATAAATTTTCTTGGTAGTAAAAGAAAATTTTCACTCAAAATTCTACCATTTCCAAATGGGACCATAAAAGGCGAAATATGCTCCAGATATGATTAATCATGTCCAAAATTTTCTGCTAAAAGTTTCTAGCAGGGAGGACTTTAGTCACCTGACACAGAGCACCAAGTGGTGGAGATGCTAAAGGGGTTTCATTTGGCTATGCAGGGCTGGGCCAGTTGTACCAGGATGATAGTTGTTAGGTTTGGATGCAACTAGTAGTTGTCCAAAACTCATGGAGGGCATTGGAATGGAGTGTAGTTGCCTTAATCAGGTGACTCAACAGTTGCAAAGTTCTGAAATTGACTGTCCTTCAGATGTGGCCTTTTGGAATGTGATCTGAGATCAAACTCAGCTGCTCAACAATGTGAATTTCTCTGCACCCTAATGTTATCTTGAGAGGATTCTCATTGCAGCAGAATGTTCAAGGAGCGCCTGATTCTGCTGATGCATCACAGGGCAGAATGGTCTATTCTTAGGTGGAGTGGATTCAGCTGTAGGACCTCCAGTTGAAGCCTTGGATTCTGGATGTTATGCTTGCTGCCGGAATGTGAATTGGTGAAGTTGTTGAAATCAATTCAAAATCAATCAGCCACACAATTTGGTTTACCAGAATCAAGATCAGAAGGAAGAACTTTGCGCCTATCTCAGAGAGCAGAGAGGTATGTGTAGCTAATTGTTCCATAGAAGTGAAAGTCAAGTTGGGCCGTACGAGGAGGTAGAAGAAGAGAGGCTGAGTAAGGAAGTGCAAGAGGTGCCCCAGTGCTAGCATGTATTTGTTGCAGTGGGTGCCTGTCAGAGTGAACCAGTGGAGGAAGAAGGTGGTAGGATGAGTTACGCACAGTCAACCACCAAAAAAGGGTAAGACGTGTGTTCAGCTTAGAGAGGTGTCTTAGGAGGTGATGGAGATTCTCTATAATATGCAAATGAAGAGGCTGCAGCTGGTGAAGGGCTCTTTTGTCCTAGGTCATGTGAGACTCACTTGGCTTGAGAAGAAGCCAAAGAACCATTCGAGAGGAAGCCCTCACCAACTGTTCCATAGCTACTTTTTTTCTCTCAACATGTGCCAATTTTTAACATAGCCCAGACATTGGTGACATGTGTGGAAATCCTAACCCAAACCACTAGTGTTGAAGCTAGTCACACCACCAATCGAATGTGTCCCATCCAGCAGGCTTCTTCAGGGAATTGGAGTCCTCAACAACGAGGGAGAATTGCCATGGCCTGTTGCAGTGGAGCAAGAACTTCCTCAACAACTTGAGGACCGTTCCCTTGTTGCGGTATCAGAAGTTAGCGGTCCAGCTCACAAGGCGGGGCTATTGTCTACACCTTTTTCAGATCATATATAGTAGTGATGATTGAGTCCATTGTCCGTAGAATGTCTTTGAGCGCTCTAGGAGGGAACTGGGGATGGTCCCTATCGAACCCAAGCTTCAGATGGAATGACTTTCTATGCACATCATGAAAGATCCAGCAAAGACACATTTCGAGCTGGGAGGAAGACAAAAGGAGGTAAGGCAGGACTGGAGGCATTGTTCCTAGAGGAAATGGACTTTTCAGTCTTTTCATGTTGCTGTAGAAGAAACCTCGGTTATATCTCTGCTGCAAATTGTTAGAGTCCCTTGATATACATTGATACGCCATCTTCTAAGTTCTAACAGATCGAGCTTTTAGATCAAGTGGTTGTTTGACATGGTATCAGAGTGGAAGGTCCTGTGTTCAAATCCTGGAAGTAGCAAATATGCCACCGGTAATATATTCTCCCACAGTGGGCCGTTTATGGTGTGAGTTGTGAGTATCCCTCCACCGGGGTGTGAGTTGTGAGTGTCCCTCCACCCTTGCCCAATATGTTCCTGTGAGGAGTTCCACCCCGCACGTGCGGGGGAGTGTTAGAGTCCCTTGCTTTTAGATCAAGTGGGTTGTTTGACACAAATGGTACATTTAGGCGAAAAGGCAGCAAGTCTAGAAGATAAATAGGGAAGGTCGAGGAACAATCATGCCATTAGGGTGTTTGTAGAGCCAAGCTCTTCTCAGCAATGTTGGCACTATCAGTTTGAACTCAATAATCAGTGGTCTGAAGGTGTCACTTGACAGGGGGGAAAATCAGCATGACTGAGGTATACAAAGGATAAGGAAGCAATGAGTTATGTGGCGAGTATGATCGAGGTTCCTTCTAGAGATTATGTGAAAGTTTTTTGTTGCATTTGTTCAAATTAGATGAGGAAAGGGGATTGCAAAGAAGGGTCTATACAGTCGATATAGTCCATGAAGACTCCAATGGGTAGAGGTGAGCTAGCAGGTCTGACTTCATTGGTAAACTATGAGAAAAGAGGCATGGTAATAGGAGATAAAAAGGGAAAGGGAATAAGCAATGATTCACTATGAAGCTCATTTTTCGGAATGCTAGGGGGTTGGGTAGCCCCCAAAAACAAGCCCAAGTTAAGGAATTCTATAAGCGTCAAAGGGTACACTTGACTGCCTTCCAAGAAACTAAAATCCAGTCGATACATAATGGGGTGGTGGACAGTCCTTGGGGACGCATGAAGAATGAGTGGCCCTTGGATGCAAAAGATGCTGCAGGTGGTATTGTGGTTATTTGGAATTCTGAAGTCTGGAAGAAGATTTACTTGGATCGATATCCATGGATGTATTGCACCCTTGGGATATAGAAACATATCGGTTATTGCATAGGAAATATCGGATGTATTGCGTAGTGTTTCGCTATTTTGGGGAAACACTGGGAAATTGGTCGAATTTTTCAATAAAACTTTAGGGGGTGTTAAAAAAGACATCATTACACACTTAGGAAGTCAAAAGATCACAAAAAAATAAGTGCTCATAATAAGTTTCTGTTGTATGGGGTCCTAAACTATGCATTGTTTGACAGAGTGATGCAACTATATTCAAAATCAACTTGTATAATTTATAAATCACAGAATTGATTCAATCAAATTGCTTACCTATAAACATAATTGATTACACATCTAGACTTTTAATTGAAATGTTTTACTTTAACACCATTTAGATATAATCTATACACACACATAATGCACATATAGCCATATTTTTCATTCTGTTTTATTGCATCAGAACTGTATTAACCTGAACTTTGAAAAATAAAAAAACAAGAAGAAGCAGAAGAAGAGGAAGGGACCTTCGCTTTCTTCAGAATCTTCACTATCATCGGCCCTGACGACCCTGGGGGGCAAGTGCGATTTGGCCAAAACAAACTGCAAAAATACAGAGAGAGAGTGTGTGAGATGTACAAGACAGAGATGAGAGATGGATGGAATGAACTGGAATATTACCGGCTTATGGATCTCGTATTGGTATGGGCATGTGGGGCAGCGGAGCCAGAATTTATCGGTAACGCTATCGTTATGTTCCTGCAGCAAGTTTGCGCAGGTTGGGCAGAATGACATCAATGGCAAAACTAAAAAATTCTCATCATCATCATCATCTTCTTCAATAGTCAACTCCTGTTTCCCCTTCGCGGGCCCTAAATTTTTGAATGAAAAAACAATCAAAAGAAGAGAGAGAGAGAGAGAGAGAGAGAGAGAGAGAGAGAGAGAGAGAGAGAGAGAGAGAAGGCCAGAGAGAGAGAGAGAGAGAAGGCCTTCTGACTTATGTCTTCTTTCACATATTCTGGTTTGAACTGAGTTTTTCTTTTCTTCTTGGCACAAAGGAATAGAAAGAAAAGAAGAGAGAGAAATAGAAAGATAACCATCTGCCTTTCTAATTTCCACATGTTCTGGAATTGCATTCTCGTCTTCTTCCATAAGCTCTTTCCCCAATGCTGGTTTCAATTTTTTTGGCATTGAATCTTCAGCTTCCGATTTCACTATACTTTCTCTTTTCTCATAACCTAAAATACCATTAAATCAGTAAAAGAAAAGAAAAGAAAAGAAAAGAAGAAAGAGAAATAAAAGAGCACCTTCTTCCTTTCTTCCTTCTTCGATGCGTTCTGAGAGCTCATTTCTCTTTTCTTTCATAGTTTCTGAATTCACCGGTTTCTCCATTTGTGTTTTCTCAGCTTCAGTTTCTTGACGGATGAAGAAGAAGAAGAGAGACTATGTAAGAAAAGCGAAGTAACGTCGCATGCAACAGACGTGTACACCTCGATGTATGTGTCGAATATCCACGCCGTCCATCCGTCTATAATTCAATCAAATCCAGCCCGTCCATCAGGTCCATCAACCCATTTTGAGCCTAGAATCCTAAAATAAAGCAGATTCAACACTCAGGTGGGCCACCCCATGAAACGTTTACCTAAAAAACCCCTCAAAATCACATGATGCGGCCCATTCTTTTCCCCAATGTGGCCCCGCTGATTTGACGATCTCCGTTGTTTCGGGGCGCGGATTTCCTGCGAAAGCCTTGCGAAGAAATTTCCTGCGCTGGTAACCACGGTGGGGTCCACATTGATGTTTTTTAATAAATCCACCCCGTCCATCCGTTTTGGGAGCTCATTTTAGGGCATGAAAACAAAAATGAACCGGATCCAAAACTCAAGTGGACCTCACTAAAGGAAAAGGTGGGTAGGTAAATTACTACTGTTGAAACCTCCCTGGGGTCCACAGTGATGTTTGCATGACATCCATACCGTTCATAACGTCACTAATACTGGAATGAACTGGAAAAACAAATATTATCCTGATTCGAAACTCCTGTGGCTCCACAAATATTTCAACTGTGGACGTTCAAATCTCACGTTTTCGGCCCACTTGAGTCTTGGATCCGGTTCATTTTTGTTTTCATATCCTAAAATGAGCTCCCAAAACGAATGGACGGTGTGGATTTATCAAAAAACATCACTGTGGGCCCACCTTGGTTCCCAGTGCAGGAAATTTCTGCGCAAGGCTTTCGCAGGAAATCCGCGCGCGTTGTTTCGTGAGTTGTGGTCCACTTGAGGATTGGATCCCCTTGATTCTTCAACCCATGGCCATACATTATACTAAAAATGGATGGACAATGTGGATGGTTCTCAAAGCCTATTGTGGGCCCCACATATAATAAGGAAAGTGAAGTAGCCCACGTTTCAAATGTACATCATTTTCAAGCCCAATTTGATTTTTTTTTGGAGGGAAGAAGGGGAAAAACTCTCGGACTGAGGTTATAGTTCCAGCGTTGTCATTCCGGCATTCACACTCCAGCCAAGTCTTGCATGCCCTCATCATTCTCATATCGGCTGCATGGCATCTCTAGTTTCAAAATATATTCCGTTGTTGTTGTTTTTTGCAGGGTTTTTTTTTCTGAAAAAAAAAAATCACTTTGACAACTCATCACAGTGCGGGAGGATCATTGTGTAATACGTTCTCACGTAGTGGATTATTTGGTTGGACGAGGTCTCATGATTTTTACCTCTATTTGAAGGTTTTCCATGTAAAAAGTGTTTGTGTTTTACACACATGTGATTTCTCTTTTGTTATTCAGTGTTTATATTCTGTAATTCAATGTAATTGGGTAGTACAAGATCCTAAGTTTGTGCATCCTTACCCAACAAGTTTTCTTATTGGACTGTATGGACTATGCAGCTCTCTTTGAGATAGTTTGCACTCATCGATAGAATATCTCCAGTGCAGAAGGTTTGCAGCGTGCTATCCCCAAGAAATAATTGGCCAACGTATTATCTCAATAGTGTGCACACATCATGCGAGACTTGACACTAAAAAACAGTCTCACACTGTCATACGCACAAGGAGATGAAGAAATATGAGAATCTTCGATAAAGAAAGAAGTTGCGAAGTGTAATACCCAAGAGATGAAAATCTTTTTTATTGGTGTGTGTGTGTGTGTGTGTGTGTGAGAGAGAGAGAGAGAGAGAGAGAGAGAGAGAGAGAGCAAATCCTACAACACCATACGTATACACCATGCATATGGAGAGAATCTATGTGTTTGGAGTTACGATATACATGTATAGTCACGAAAAGAAAAATTAAGCCACATCCTACCAATTAAAAAAATTAAAACAAAACAATATAGTTTTTTGCAAAACCAAAGAACTATATTCTTTTCCGGGTTTCCATGCACACACCCGATTAACTGGTTCTAGGGCCAATTTTCCCACATGACATATTCGAGCACACGTATGAGCTCATGCATAGTATTGTACTGATCCAAATTGATAAGGAGAGGAAGGACTTATAAACCCTTTCAAAAACTTCTCATTCATTATGGGACTACAAGTATGCACAAAGTGAAAGACCACTTTTCCAGGACTTTCTTATAGATTCTCCTCTCTTTTTTTCTAAAATATCCAACGAGTTTTGCACCATTTATAAAATCATGGTGACTTTTCCATCCTATACGGCATAGTTTTACAAAAAAAAAAAAAAAAAAAAAAAGTTAAAGTTCCTAACCCAACTACAGTCTAAGACAGTTGAACAAGTTTCAACGGTCCACATCTGTCTGAGTAGTATAGGAAATTGACCTTTCGGGCCGTACACAAATCGACGGTTCAAAGTCGTACAATATTTTTTTGACTGTTCACAGCCGCCGAATTGATAAAAATATTCGACTGCTATGAACCATCGAAAATATTTCAACAGTCCAACCCCGCCATTCTAGTTGAAAATTATAGGAATTTTCTACTGCTTTTTACTGTCGTAAATGTTTCGACAAATCAAAACCACCATTTTGGGTGAAATTATAGGAATTTTGGATTATTATAATCTGTCGAAAATAATTTAACAGTCCAAATCAGCCATTCTAGGTAGTAGGAATTTTCAATGGTCTTGGACACTCAAGAAGTAGAAACGACGGTCTTGAACAGTCGAATTTTTTGTTGAAGGGAAAATATACTTTATAGGGGTTGTGCCCCAATACATCTTATAAACCTGTAAATTCATAAATAATAGCATAACAACAACTAACATCAACACAAAATTAAAACTTAGAACGCGTGGAGTTTATATTCTTAATCATGATATCACACCCCAAATTAGACTAATTAATTATGATATTGCATTGGAATTTGAATGAGTTGTATTAGGACAATTTATCATTGTCATCTTCAAAAAAATTACAAGTGTAATGCAAATCTGCATTTTCATAAATTTTGGAATCTAATTTACTCTATACTTGCTAATAATGATACCTAAGACAACAAACACCGAACCTTATTTTGAATTATCTAAGAACTTCTCACCCATGCATGTTATGGGTACAGCATCAACAGCTCAACACAACCGTCATGTTGCAGTTTCCTTATCTTGAAATTCTTTTCATCTATTCTGCAACAAGGGACCCACTATTTAGGATGTATGAACAACGTAGAATGGTTGGATTTTGTACAACTCATACTTTTCTGATAATTATGATAATGCCCTTAGATTGCCTAACTCGCAATTTCTGATCAATTGAATTGGTAGTTTTCGAATCTCTCCAGAAAGTAAACGTAATTTTAGGTATATAACAACGCCTTGTAGATAGATTTTCATGTAGGCCCCGAGATTATGGAAATCTTACCGTAGGAGCATCCATAGCCGTTGAGCGAGGAAGATAGTTGGAAAAGTAATCATATCAAATTGATCGTCTTAGTGATAAATTCTTAACCTAGGATTTGAGTGATCATCCGAGGTTTATAGATATGGAATCTTAAGTAACCAAAATGTGAATGACTCACATTAACCTAGACCCTTGATTTATAGATCACATGGTTCCCATGATTCATTTGACTTCAAAATTTTATCCCATGCCTATTCATCATAAAGTAACCATACAAGTCAAGTTTCAACCCTTAAATCATAGTATATATAAATGGCCCAATTGTCAAACCAACCCCTTAACCATTGATTTTATTGTCCATCAAGTGGGGAAACTAGTATGTCACAGAAAAGTGCACTAACATATTCTCCTTCATATAAGTGACTTAGATCGTCCTTTTCATGGACCAATAGTGTAATTTGAGTGCCTTACCTCGAAAAGCATTTTTCTTACTCGCCAAGTTATCCCGTTTTAAGAATTAACCGAGTTACCAACTCTTACTAAATTTGGAGCTTTCAATTAATCCAGTTCTCACCGCCAATTGTTCTCAAATTTGGACCACATGTTGGCCTCATGTGACTACGAGTTTACACAAAATTTGAATCATGATCTATGATCGTACACCGTCGAACCCTAGCGTCACTTTCTCCATTTATCCGCTAAAGGTGGAATTTCAAATCTAGGCATTTCCCATCATCGATCAACTACCAAACTTTATCCAATCGTTTTCCTATCTTGATTACACATTTCTCCTAATTTTAGTCCCTAATCATCAGGCGTGGACCGTTAATTGAGATCAAGCCCGTTTTAGCACCTACTAGGCCATTTTCAAATATCAACCAATCTAGAAAGTGGACCGCCAAAAACATTATGTATTATGACTCATCTTTTGATGCTAAATCAGATTAGTGGTACGGATTTCATAAAATATCATCATAAATATCACAATGTAGACCGTCGAAGCATTGAACATCCACCTTCATACACATGAAGCGTTATACATGAGAGAAAGCCTCTCTCTTAATGTGTTCTCTAGAGAAACTCAAGCCGTCTCTATCTCCTTGCATGTCCAAGCCCTTCTCCAACCCCCACGCCCTAAAGAAAGAGAGGAGAGAGAGAGAGAGAGAAGACGCTAAGCCCCTTTCTTCTTTTCTTCCATCCCCTTCCGCCAGTGCGAATCCCCACCATAGCTCAAGTGCGTCATCATGGGTCGTGTAGACGACGCTCTTCCCTTGTACTTCAACTTAGAATCTCTATTAGATAAAGGTGATGATCTCCCTTCAAAATAATATAATAATAATAGGCTTCTCTAGGGTTTTCATGTGTTAACAGTCAAGTTTACAATATTGTTTGTAATTAACTTGTGCTTGTTGATTTGAATATGATTTAATATGATCTTTTACGTAGGTTTATCACTAATTTCCATTGTGGTGATTTTGTGATGTGTGTGTGGATTTTGGAATGAGAAAACATGTGTGATGATGTGCTTATGAGAGAATCATATGTAGTTTATTCTAAAATTATGCTTTACATATGTTAATGATGTATTTCACGATTCATGTGATGTGTGTACAAGATTTCCTATGTGAATGTTACATTAATGCACACACCATAACCTCATATTATTATAACCGCTTGATGTAATGAGTTGGAGCTTTTGAGAGGCGTCCTTGTTAAGCAATAAGTCTTGGCATAATCGTGTGAGTTTGTTTAATGATTGTCAAGGGAATCCTTGTGTTAACATGATATATGTGATGTATCCTATGCCATGTGTAAAATTTACGGTTAGTGCGTGTATGCTTTTTTATGATTGCCCAGTTGGAGAGAAAAGGCTTCTCTAGGATATGATGAACCAAGAATTGGGGTAAGGAGTGGACATTACTCATAAATGTCGTCTCATGAGCCGGAGTTAGTGATATGGACACTAAGACCGAGCTGTCGGCCTATGCTGGGTTGCTTTGTAACTCCCTATAGTGTCCATTGAGTTCTTTTAATATGGATAGATGTGAAACTACTTAACTAAATGTAAAACGAATTCATGCATTCACTAGGGCTAGACTTTGTGGGCCAGCCCCTCTAGGTGTCATGAAGTGTAGTGGGGGTTTCTCGCTTTTTGTCATGTGTTATCTAGTGGAAGTGTATTGGTGGTTTTTCGCTTCCACTAGTTGAGTTATTTACCTCTAATGACTAGTGGTTAGCGTGAAGTGTAACGGGTGTGTCTCGCTTCATGAGTTATGATTTTAGCCAGGGTGCCATAGCTAGAGCATCTATCTCATGCATTGCATTAACAAGATTTTAATTGTATGTTTTGATTTAGTTAATATTATCTTCTTGCTTGCATTTACTCGGTGCCATTATTGTTATCGTTATTATCATGAATGTCTTGGAGGGATATACTTTATTATGATAGCGATTAACGTTATCCAAACACAACTCAGGTAATGCAGTTAAAGATCCATCAGGTGAACTGAATTCTAAGACTAAGAGTACGAAGGTTCTTGGTAATAGATGGCCGGTGGCAAAGTTCGAGTGGCTTAATAAAAAATTTACTTGTTTATGCATTATTATGATGGTTTACTATTTTATTTCAAAATTGTAATTAGTCTTTTATGGTGAAGACAATGATTAAATACTCTATTTGATATGTTTTTTTTTGGATATTTGATAACTAAGTATAGAAATCAATGGAATGAAAGAATTTTTTTCTGTCACTGTGCTTGGAAGCCATAAGTATTAAATGTTTGAATAATTAACGAAATGCAGAGAATTTTTTCCTTGGTACATTCTAATTAATACCTGGAAACTCAACTTATCGCAGTATCCACGAGAATCAAAATCTCGGGTCGGTATAGAAACACCTCCATTATGTCTTTTCTTCGATGATTTTCATGTACAACATTGTGTGTTAGAAGCCAGTAAGTAATAATAATTTGCATGATTCAATACATATCATGTTTACTAGATTAACAACAAAATATGTCATCTATCATATAAACAAGTCCATACTTAGTATCACTAGGGACATGGCTACGCATAGCTTCCAGTCTGCTAACACCCATTCAACGATGAGTGGTCTATTTTAAAGCTAACTAAACTCATTCTCCAACCCTACGCCACAGCCTTGGGAGGAGACCTTATTGGTACCAATTCGGGTTCCAGTTGGGAACTCTGCCAGAGAATTTAAGAGATTTCTATTCTCAAGTTATCTGGTATTCAACTTCAACATCATATTTTAAATAATGGTATAGATCACATAAGCAGTTTATATCGTAAGATTCATGAATGCATGATGAATGCAAGCTTGAAATGTCATCCTGGTGTAGTGTTACTTACTCAAAAGTGTTATCCTTCTTTGGTTTGGTTTGACTAATTGATACAGTCCACTTTGATTTAAGTTTTGTTGGGTTTCCTTTATTGTATCATGCTAATTTTTAAGGAATAGGGTTACTTTCATATTTAATCTCATAATTAATTTACCATTATTCACTAAATATACAAATTTGACTGTTGATCAGACAATCAAACCCTCAAATTATCGATCTGGGCTATCAGTTTGACCATATTACACTTATAATCCATAATTTACCAATGTTAACCATCCATTTTGGGTCTATCTTTTACTCTATCTTTTACATATGTCATTCATCTGATTTGACAGTTAAACCTTGACTAGAACTGTTGATTTTTTTATATGCTGATTGGATCTAAGTTCTATATAACTATTCTTTCGTTTCTATCAATTTAATCTTTGATAGATGGTTATGGTCAGTTATATTGTTAATCTAAGAATTAGATCATATCATTTTTTGTTTTAACACATTTGTTATGGTTTGGATCGAACTAGTTCAAGATCTTATAGTCTCGATTAAAGGTTAGATCATATAGGAGTCGGATTGCGTCCTTCCTTAGTATGGACGCAAAGCGTCCATACCGAGCTGTGGAGGGGCCCACTGTGATGTATCTGTTTTTCCACCCGTCCATTCATTTTATAAGATCATTTTAAGGTATGAATTTAAAAGGGAGGAAGATCCAATGCTCAAGTGGGCCACACCAAATAGCGAGCTGAACCTGGGGACATCATCATTATAGTAGCATGCTATTGTAGTGATGACAAGTTCTACTCGTTATTTGGTGTGGCCCACTTGAGCATTGGATCTGCGTATTGTTGGGGCCCATATGCTAAAATTAATGATCTTATAAAATGGATGGACAGAGTGGATAAACAGATACATCATGGTGGGCCCCTCCACAGCTTGGTAATGAGGAAGGACGCAATCCGACTCCAATCATATAAGATCCAAGACGGCCCACTTGTGATCTTAAGTGGATCATCGGGTCCCTCCACACATCAATTTTACTACACCTTAGAGATCATGGGTTTAGATAATGATTTAAGTGGGTATAAGGCTAATATTTAGAATCTAAAGTTTATATGTGTTTGAAACCCATGGCCCACTTAGATTTGATCTAGGGTGGATCATTAATCTGATGCTCAATCAAGGTATACTACCCAAAGTTAACAATATTCATTGTTTTCATTTGAACACAAACACATACAATTCAACAGGGTCCATATAAATTTGGAACTACCTACATTGTCCATTAATTGCATATTTTTACACTTGTCAAAAAATATTAACATTTGGTGTACATGGGTAACAGGTTGTGGCCCATCAAATCAACAATATAGATCATCTAACTGTAATGGGGACCCTCCTGTGCATTAGGGTTAGCGTCCCATGCCTGGGCGCCCATCTGAGCGTGGGAACCCCAAACACCTCTTCACAATTCGTATTTTAGTTAAAATATGATTCTCCCACAATATCTCTTGGATTTTGCATGAGTGTACTCATGCTATCTAAATGTCTATTTTAAAATGGGGTCCACACACAATGGTGAGCTAATCTGGTATGCTCATTGAGTTCTACATAGCCATTTACATATGTAAAAATTAGAACTGTCCCTAGATGATACCTACAGTCTCATTTATTGATCTTAGAAGGTGGTCCATTATTTCTCTATATCCTTGATCTAAAGTTGATCGATGTGGTCTACCGTACCATTCCACGTAATTAGGCTCGTAGCTTTCATATAGTGGTTTACATTTTCTGGTTTATCAAATCAGGTCCTTAAAGCCATGGTTTTATGATCTGACAGGTTTATAACCTTAGATTCATGATCAAAGGCCACATTTAGTTTATAAGGCTCTAAATCATAGATCTATGGTCAGAGATTGTAACTTTAGCCTTTTAATGGTTTTTCTTTATTTTTAACTGTCTAATAGAGGGTTTATCCAAATGAAAGGTTCCCAATGCATGTTTTCATACGTGTGATTGTAGGTTTCCAAAAATTACAAGATTTGACCCACTAGTGAACCTGAACACAAGGAAGAAGATGAGAGGTGGAGATAATGCATCTGGGGTGGGGGTCCATTGTAAATTAGTGGTTAAGAACCCTTTAAAAGTGGGAGGTAGGCGGGCAAAGCCCATGCTCCCCTCTCTCTTTCTCCATTTAATGTGGAGATAATCCTCCTTTATCATCTCATATTCTCTCTCCTATGTATACTGAGGTGTATTAACAAGTTACATACATGCCTTGCTCAAAATGGGGCCCACACATCTAGGAACTTTGATCTAAACCACTCATTTAATTCATGGATAAAAGTAATATAAGAAAAATTATTTTGTCCACTAGGTCTAATAGATCAAGGGTAGCTAAGTGATTTTCATGGTGAGACCCATTATCTCGTGGTTCTACATTGATTGAAGATCAGATCTAACTGATCTGGGGTCCACCATGATGGTCCCCATCTGCCCTGGCCCATGTGTCAAGTTTATATACACTAAATTTACATAAAAGGACAATTAATATTAATGATCACAATTCAATCAATCTGTGATCATAAAGGCCCACCAAAATTTGTCGATCTGGGTCCTTGATCACATACCACCATTATTAACTAAAGGTTCAAAATAGTAAGATCTCAGAGTCCCATCATTAGTTATATCAGATGACCATAATCATAAATAAAATATATATTAGCCGTTTATAAATTGTGGGGCCCAACATTGACCGATATCTACATTAAAATGGTCCATCTCACTCTGATGTATTAATGTGACAGATCTGTCTATTCCACATCAGGGTGTAGGATCCACATGATCAGATCTGGAGAAGGTATGGATGTCCACACGTTCCACATGTGGAAATGTGAGATGTCCACACCTCTTCTCTAAAGATGAGTTGTGGTGGATCTTTTCCATTCGATGGTAGGATACAGTCATGTAGGCCATGTATACTAAATCTGATGTTGATATAATGAATGCCTGACCCACTATTAGTGTAAGGTCCACAATCATAGGTTGATCCTGTGATCACGTTACTTGGACAAATTCTCTAAAATTTGGGACATACCTCAATATGACAGAGAAGAAGGGTTGGGACGATGATGATTTTGGGTTAGGATGTGGGGTCAACCTATATCTGAGTTTGTTGCAAAAGGAAGGTACTCACATCCCCTTTTTAAAGGGTTTTAAACGAATTTATCGTTTCTTTTTTTCTTCCATTACTACAATTAAGGAGAGAAAAGATCTCCCTATTGTGATACTTTCTAAAGTGTGGACATGCACTACCAACATGGGCCCTACATTCACAGATCACGTAATCCATTCCATACAGTTTTTTCACAGGATAGTTGTATGGTTCCTAAAATTAATTTTCAGTCTAGGAATGACCACATTACATTAAATTAATCTTGATTTTTACATGTCTGATGGTGTATCTAGGTTAAGTACTCTACAATTATCTAGGATAAGGGTGTACACACTTGTGTATACGTGCCATGCATATATGTGACAAATAGTTATGAAATACTAAATTCTAATCGTATAGAATCATGGACAATAATGTACATGTAAAGGGAAAACAGTGTCAATGTTTAAATATGTACGATATATGAAATGATAGATGGTCATGATGATGTATCATACACACGCGCATGATCTAGCAAGATCTAAGTGTGTGTGTGTGTGTGTGTGTGTGTGTGTGTGTGTGTGTGTGTGTGTGTGTATACTCAAGATGAATCATATGAAAGCAGTTTTACACCATTTAGATTAGTAGATTGGTGAATATCTTCAATGAATCGTGGTTATCCACATATTTGGCCTCATATCTTAAGTTCTACTCAAGAAAAAATTATCATACTTATACCATTCTAAAGGTTATAACATGATTTACAAAATGATCGACACGTATTAGATGGATCATTAGCTAAGATAGTCAATTTGGAGGATTTAAGTCATTCGTCCATTGATTGGACCATTTATAACATTTGAACTGGCGATCCGAATGTAGTTTTACGTTTTATATGACATGGATGTATGATCTTTGGTTCAGATAGATATTTCGTTAGACAGATTAATCTATATTTATAGTCAAGTGCCATGTGATCCACTCTATGGTTAAATTTTATCTTAATATTCAGAAAAAAAAAACTTATACCCTTAAATTTTTTTCAATATATTACATGTCAACTTTGATATCTAGTTTCCATATGCATTACACACATCCCTACTATTCTTGTATTATCATACTACAAGCAACGAATCCCCTGCAAGCTTCACCAATTACTTTCTTTGATATCATGTGGGTGGCATGCGCAAACAAATTTTCATAACAATAAGAAAACTATGGAAAACATCCCAAGATATAAAAAATCATTTAAAACTCACTACGTGGAATCTACTTTTATAAAATATGATGTCTTGGTGGAGTTTTGGAACTCGTAGTGCAAATGCAGTCCATGACTTGTCTCTAGGTCTACAAAATGTGAGTTCCTCCTTCTAACTATGGATGATCATAATTGCACAATCACTAGGCTATGTTGACATGACCACCTTATATATAAAGGAGTTGCACACATTTTTTGTGGCACTTGACGCATGCACCTTTGGGAAATGGTACTCTTTCGACGAGATATTACAACTTTGGTGGAAGGGAGACATGCATTTTCTATTACTCTGCCTTTGTCTTTGACCATTGGAATCACAAAGTGGTACGCGCATCATCTCCAATTCAACATAGATGGAAGCTGCTTGAGCAATGAGAGCTAGATCGTAGCTTTTGAGAAGAAATTCCACACACTAATGTCATTGCTCTCATTAAGGGCGATCGACCACTCATCAGACGATCCGATGCATCGCATCCCACAAAATTCTGGTAGGTTAAGCGTCTTAATCTTATTATCAGATATGTTGTAAAAACTACAAGATTCACTCTCTCGGTTACTGAGGAGCATCATCCATGGAATTTATCGGGCCGAACAATAAAACTTTTGTATTGTTAAGTATCAAGAAACACAAACAACGCCAACGCAAATTGGTCGATGCACGTCAGATGATTCAATAGCAGCCCCAAGATGACTTCTGAAAGGTTTGCCCAACTTGTTACTTCATGCTTGCGCCTTTCATTGCTCTTTTTTTTTTTTTACATATTTATGTCTTTAATAAGAAGGTAATCGAACATTAATTTATAGTAAAATAAAAGTTCCACGTCTTAAAAATCTTTTAGGATAGATTTTAATAGATCTTTAAAACCTAATGAAATGATGCCCTGCATTAGGTGTGTTGGACATCAACATCATGCATTTGGTGGGTCCCCTCTAGGTTATGAGATATCCTAAAAATTATCTATATAAAACTCATGTAGGTCAAACCATCTAAAACCATGTGAAAACATGTTAAAACATATAAAAGCACTTGGTGGGGCCCACCTAAGTTTTGGATACAAGTGGTACACACATAATGGATGGTTTGGATGTCTAAACCACATCTCAATAGACCCAATAAATAATCATGAAGGTGTTAACCACTCTCAATTGTTATCTGTGGTGTGGCCCAATGCTACAATCCGAAGATTGCACACCCAAGTGCAGGTAGCGAAGTAGTAAAATACTCGGTAAGACCGAGGTCGATCCACAGGGATTGGGGTTAAGAACACTTAGAGGAATTAGTTTAGGTGAGTGAGATGAAATTTGGTTTATCCACGTGAGTGGAGCAAGTTGTGTGTGGTGAAGGACAAAGATAGAAAAGGGACTAAGGCATTAGGGATCCACCTTTGATTCATTCTGCAGGATTTGATTCATTGGTCCAACTATAACTCAACTGGAATTGAATAAAGATTCATTCCAATCGGAAGATGAAACAGTTAAACCATTTGCATATTTCATAAAAGATAGTGATCTGGACCGATTGATTTGACCATGAAGCACTCGTTAGTTGATCGCAGGGAATTCCAAGCATCCACTGTACCCGGAGTCGACAAAGGATCAAGGAATTGTACAGATCAACAACTTTGCCAACAAGTCAACCGATAAGATCACAATTCATATGATCAAATGCATACTTACAAGATAGGAGGCTTTGATTGACCGATCCAACCGTTAAGATCTCGTCTATCGATCGCAGGGAATCCAAAGCATCCAATGTGCCTGGAGTCTACAATGGATCAAGGAATTTTACAGATCGATGACTTTACCTGCACTAGCTCGATGACCGTAGGGAATCCAAAGCATCCAACGTGCCCGGAGTCGACGATAGATCAAGGGACTTTATCGATCATGAACTAGCTAATTGGTGTGCAAGGGATCCCAAGCATCCAACGTGCCCGGAGTCGACGATGGATCAAGGGGCTTGCACAACAATAGCGTCCGCCGAGGTGGATAACCAAACCAATCAACCAAAGAGAACTCCCACATTTACACCACACAATGTTGAACCAAAAGAACCATATCTTGCAAATTTCTTCAAAGGCTTCACCCCTAGCCTTAGCTAGAGGTTTAGCTAACCATGCTACAATGGAAGACTAAATTCTCTACAAAAGAGAAAATTCTACACTACTCTACTTCTACAAAGAAAAGAAAAGAAGACGTGGATTGGATTTGAGGGATTGAGGGATGATTGAAATGAGGAGGAGAGGCCTCCTTTTATAGTCTTATGAGGAGCTTCCAAGCCTCCTCCCAATCCTAGATGGCACACCAAAAGTTTCTTTAGGTTTGGGAATGGAGTTAGGCTTGGAGTGCCCAAAGCAAACTTTGCTTTTAGGTTTGGGCTTGGAGTTAGGCTTGGATGGACATGTGGTAAGAAAAGTACTCCAAGCCTAGGTGTCACTCCAAGCCTAAAGCAACTTTTCTTTTAGGTTTGGGCTTGGAGTGAGGCTTGGATGATGAGGTGGCATTCCAAGCCTTGCACATGTGTGGGGAGAGAGAGAGAGAGAGAGAGAGAGAGAGAGAGAGAGAGAGAGAGAGAGAGCTCCTCTCTTGTTGCACGTCAGCTGGAGATGGGGCCCACTTTTGCTGGAGACATGTTCACAAGATGGAGTGGTCCACCTGATGCACATGGAGTGAAGGCAGCTGCAGTGGACGGTGATGAGGCTGGCCTTTGCTGGCCGTTGATGTGCTGAAGATGTGGGCCACCTTGCTACTGTTGGAGACGTTGTGGATGGCTGGACGGATGTCCTTGATGAAGCTGGAAGGATGGTTGCACGTGTGGATGGGGACCACCTGATGATGATGACGTCCACCGTTGGAAATGGATGGATGGCTGATGATTGGAGGGAGTGGACGGCTGTTGATGATCAGCTGGCCGTTCTGATGCAGCACATACGTGCTGATGATGGGTGCTGGACAGCTGCTGATTGGAGGTGGTCCACCTGATGGAGTGGACTGCACGTGTGATCAAATCCATCAGATGGATGGCTGGAACGTCCATTGGTGTTGCAGCACTGCTGCTGCAAGTGTGAAGTTGCCTGGCCGTTTGATGATGGACGTCCAGCAGCAGGACGAGTGGAGTTGGGACGTCCAAATCAGGACGCTGCTTGTACGTTGGAGTGGGGCCTATCTTGATGGACGGTGGATGTGAAGGACGTGGGCTCCACATTGATGGATGTTGGTGGGGTCCTCCTGCTGAACGTGGAGCTGCTGGAGATGGTCCACTTGATGCTAGTCATTTGATGCAGATGGACGGTGGCTGATGAAGGTGAGTTGTTCAGCAGCTGGTAGATGGACGACTGAAAATGCATCTGTGTGCTGCTGCTGGAGATAGATTGCATGATATGGACGGTGGAGATCAGCTGGAGCTTGGATGAGATTTGATCATCCACCAGCTGGAGCAATGGACGGTTGGAGATCTCCTTAGCTGTGGGCGTGTGAGGCATGCTTTGGTAGCTGCTGATGAGCTGCAACATGTGATGGACGGCTACATGTGCGACTTGACCAAAGTTCAGCTAGTTGATGATCTTTGGAAGCTGCACGTATATCAGATCCTGACCATTGATTTTTAGGTTGCATGTGTAGTAGACATCCATCAGCTCCTAGTTGCTGGACATGTGATCTGGACCAGCTTGGATGGATGGACAATCTTGCATGGCTGATGATGGACGGTGGATGTTCATGTGAGAGGGGAGCTCATCTACCTTGCTGGTCTTTGGAGCTGGATCGCATGCGCTGCTCGTTGATCGCACGTGGCATGAGCTACACGTGAAGGAAAGACTCCTCCATGTTTGTTTATCCGTATGTGTGGAGATGAGAGGCACGCCGATGTGGTCTCGCATGTGTAGTGCTCACATATGTATATAACGCACATGGATCCCCCATCATTAGTGAATGCTTGATTTTGACCATCCAATGTATTCGGCCTTGATCTCCAAATTGTGTTGCTGTGATGAGACCCTTTTTAGCCATCTTCATTCCATCTATACCATGGAAAATGGTCTGGCCTTCGATCTTCCTATCCTGATTTCCTTCAGGGCCACCAACGTACTTGATCTTGATCGCTTTTGGACCTTTAAACGCCCTGATTGGCTTAGATCTTGCCCAACCTCTCCTGAACACCTGAAGACAGAAAATTCACCTAATGAGGGATAATTAACCAGAAAAACAATGATAATGTCCTTAACAACCAGGGTTAATTATACAATATTAGGTACTCATCACCCAACTAATTCATGGATCCACCTAAGTCATTATACACGAGACCACATGCATTAACAAATGACCCATATTCAATAAAAATATATGTGATTAAGATAGTGTTAGGCATGCCAAAGACATACTCAACTGAAATTGATTGAACCCTTGCAACCCCAGGTGCCAAATCGGTTGTAGGATTAAACCTTTGAAAGTTGACCTAACTATCTAGTCACCAATGTGTAGCAATTATGAAATTTAGCAGGGGATGTTTAGTCCTTCTGAATGCGATCATTTTTCCTCGAGCTAAAGATTTTTCTTTCAATAGTGATTGTGGTCCTTAGGTTTCTTAATAATATATCAAAGAAATTAAAAATAAAGTTTGATAATTAATTTTATTGATTTATAATGAAAACGAATACAACGAGCGAGAACATTAAAATAAGTAGAGAATAAATAAAAGAAAAATACTTGTGATCGCTTGTTCAAACAATCAAGGTGGATGGTCAGTAGGATGTGACCTGGTGTGATCATCAAAGTATGCACTCGGTTGATTGGGATTCGAAGACAATGGATCATGAATATTTACACTACTCTTAAGCATACTACAGTAGTGATGTTGGGGCTAACATCGATCTAAGTTATGCTAAACTCCAGATTTTTGCAGTTGGGCTAATAGAAGTGGAGGGATCTAAAGATAAAACTAAGATAAGATAATATTGCTTGTGAGAGGTTTTGTAATGGATCGATTGGTACCTTAAGATCCTTATCGTATGCTCCTTATATAAATTGGGAGGACGGTAGTCTATATCGAGGTCTCCTCGCCATCTTGGGTTTCCTTGATAGTGCAAAGATTCTCAAAGGTTATTGGATCAGTTTGTATCCTAGTCGGATATGAATTCTGTTTGTGTACTTTTTTATGGCATAGTAGTGCACCTTATTTGTCAATTATGTGTGTCCATGTGTTGTAATGTCGTTTGAGCCTTGACAAGTGAAGACCGAAGATTCAAGTTGACAAGAAGTATCAAAGAAGAAAAACAGGTAAAAGAGATGCCTTGGTGACCCTAACCCTTAGAACCAAGACGCCCATAAACCTCTAGATGACTTGGACCATATATGAAAACCCTTGGTCATTATCATTAACCTTAGAACTCTTAGAAAAACATGATAAGTTAGGTTAATAAAAGAGGTGCAAACTGTTGTAAACAAACAATCCAAATAACAGTTTTTTATTAGTGTTCGACGCCATCGAAAATGATTTTGATGGGTCTTTGATGTCATTGAAGACCAGTTCGATCTCATCGAACATATGTCCAGCAACATTTGTAAAATCTTTGGAGAGTTCTTTGATGTCATCAAATAGCCTTTCGATCCAATCGAAGTGGCTTGTTAAATGCCATTGAAGAGTGTCCGATGTCATCAAACTGGATGTCCAGCAACTAGGGCTGTACATTGAGCCGAGTCGAGTCGAGGTGGGCCAAGCTTGGCTTGACTTGTCTGTGCTCTACTCGAGCTCAAGCTCGCCCTCAAGCTTACCATTAGAGCTTGTTTTGTTTGCGAAATATTTTGAGGCGAGCTAGTGGATCGAGTCAAGTCGAGTTTACCTCGAGCCGAGGCGAGCTTGCTCCCACCACAATTGATTATATTTTTTTCTACAAAATACAAATTAAAAGTCAACAACATTATGTATGCCAAAAAATTCTCGCATGCCTCAACATCAAGTCTAATAAAAAGTCTCGCATATATTATCTAGATGCCACACCATTAAGTCCAAAAAGTGAAAATATTTTAGAAAACGTAAAAGCTTGAACAAAACTTTAAAAAGTAGATATTCCTTCATGCAGTTGTAGATGCATTCTCATCTTGATTTGTGTTCTCATCCTCATCTTCCTCAACATCGAAACTGCTACCACCCCAACCTGGATGCAACCAATCTTGTGTATATATCAGTGCTTCAATTGTTTTCGAGGCGAGGGAGCTTCGATACTTGCTTACGACCCTACTCTTCGTACTAAAAGCCGATTCTGATGCCACTGTTAAAATTAGAATTGATAATATGTCTCTTGCCATCACCGAAAGTCCAGGGTATTCCCGAGCTCTCGACTTCCACCACTGTAAAACATCAAAATCCTCTTCTTGTAACCTTATGACTGGCTCTTTCAAATACTTCTTCACTTCTGATTTAGTTTTTTACATCTCTGTTTCTTCTTCATCTAAGAAAGACATAAAATCACGAAGTCGCTTTCCTTCAGTAGAAGTACTACACCCAAATTGAGGAGTAACCACTATATTAGATGTCGCGGCGAAAGTACTAACATATAAAGTGAACAACTCATCAACTGCAGCATGAATAATGACGATCTCCACTGAAACCCTTTTAGAATTAGAATAAAGTGACCTGAAAACGTACCTAACCATTGCCATCTTGTACCGTGGATCCATAACAACTGCAATGGCCATTAACAAATGGTAGTCAACCTAATACTTATCAAATTTTTCTTGCATTCCAAAAGCCATCACTTGTAAAAAAAATCTGGACCCTCATAAGCACACTTTTTTAGAGCATTTATAATGAAAATAATTTTTGGAAGAAACTGATTTGCCGTAGGATACTTATTCTCAAAGAAAATCTTCGTGCAGTCGAAAAAACTTTGAGAAACTTGTGAACGTGTTCAGCTTTCATCTAGTCTTCATCACTAGGCACGCATGTGTACATTTTATCATGTGTCGCAAGTTCAAGGAATGCAACTTTAAATTCTAAAGCAGTATCTGTTGTAGGATAAAGTTGGTCATCAAGAGATATGATCAAAGAACGATTAAGAGAAGTTGTGGCCAGTCTGACCAAATGCGAGCAGCCCGGCTTGTGGTCGTCGAAAGTGGTCGCATCTCAACATTCGAGTAGCTCGGCTCGTGATCGTCGAAAGGGGCCACATCTCAACATGCGAGCAGCTGGGCTCGTGGTCGTCGAAAGGGGTCACATCTCAACATGCGAGCAGCTCGGCTCTTGGTCGTCGAAAGGGGTCGCATCTTAACATGCGGGCAATTGCTTCCGATCCGAGCCTGAGTATCCTCCGCCTTTGTAGTACCAGCAGCCCATATAGACCAATTCTGGGCTTATCTTTGTTCGTGGTTCTGGACTTCAGGGGATCATCATCAAGGGACGTAATCGATTAGACGTCTATTTGGACTAGGGCATTCCCTCATATAAGGATTAACAGGATAAATACCTTATCCCTGGAAATCAGCAGGACTCTCATCGTCTTGCGTATTAGATTGGATCACTTGGATCTATATAAAAGACGGCTTCATCAAATGAGAAAGGTACACAATCTCTGAGCTTCGAATCCCTTCGTTTCCTTTGCAACCACTTCCCGTCTAACTTGAGCTTCGGAGGGCCAACGGCTGGACGCTGGCCACCCTTAGTTTTTCCTTGTGCTCTTTCAGGTTTGAAAGGAAGCTGGCTTGAAGGAAGGCGAACGTCTGGAGGATCTTGTCACCAAAATCGACGTAAACAGATTGGCGTCGTCTGTGGGAATTGATCGTCAGGGTTAGCTGTTCTAATCACTGATCGAAGTCCTCCCACCATGCCTCCCAAAAAGACGGTTCATCCTTCCACTTCAAGGCAGACGCTACCCCCGCCTGACATTACTAAACCAGCGCCCAGTCTCCCTTAGACTACTTCGACGGGCATCCCCCAGGGAGATCCTAATGCGCTGTCACAAAACCCATTATTTGATGCCTCCGGCAATCAAGAAGATGTCATGCGTTTCCTCGGAAACACACTCCTAACTCTCAAAGCCAGATTTCAAGCCTTATCTAATCGGCTTGATCAGCATTTCCCGGAGCCCCAGCGACAACCTTCAGAAGGACCGCCTACACAACCCATACTAGTGGCTTCCAGACATTCCGCGGACGAGTCACGAGTCCAGCAAAATCCTCCTTCATTAAATCGAATGCCACTCGGTAACCAAGTCCCTGTACTTCCTCCACAGTCTATACACTCCAGTACTTCCCGGCAACAGCAATCTCAGGGCTCCACCGTAGAAGCTTCAGGGTACACCTTACCATGGGAAGGAGACCTCAAGAGAATCCACGATCGTTTTGATGATATGGAACAACGATATCAGGCTAATTGACCATCTGTTGCTGTGGCGTCAATACATCGACCCGAATCTCCTTTCACCTGCGAGGTCATGGAAGCACCTTTGCCTAGGAAGTATCGCACGCCTGTCATCGCTCCGTATATAGGTACTGGCGATCCTCTCGAGCATCTGGAAACGTACAAATCTCTTATGGAACTAGAGGGACATGGTTCAGAAATCATGTGTAGGGCTTTTTCCCTAACCCTAAAAGATGCAGCGCGTACATGGTTCCGGGGGCTCAAACCCCGATCCATCGGGTCCTTCTCTCGGCTATCAGAGCTCTTCCTTCCTCAATTCATGGGAAGCATCCGCACCAAAAAGCCGACATCTCATTTAATGGACTTGAAACAGCAGCACAGGGAGACGATAAAGGAGTTTACAGTTCGGTTCACTGCAGAAGCCGTCCAGACTGAAGGTTATACCGAAGATAAAGGCTTTACCGCCCTCATAGCCGGAATTACAAGTGAGAAATTTAGATTTGCCCTAGATAAGAACCCTCCTAAAACCATGGCGGAGTTCTAAGTAAAAGCTCAGAAATATATCAATGCCAAAGAAGTCGCTGTGGCACGTCATGGTGTACAGGGCAAGAAGCGCAAGCCAGAGGAATTCTCTCCCCCGGATAAGAAATATTGGCGCGATCGACGGGATCGTTCTCCAAAGAAGCCTTACTCTGGTAAATATCATAACTACACTCCTCTCAACCGATCTCCTGAAAAAGTGTTAATGGATATCAAGCATAAACCATATGTGAAATGGCCTGCAAAGATCAAATCTGATCCTGAAAAGAGAGATAAGAGTAAGTTTTGTTATTTCTACAAAGACCATGGGCACAATACCCAAGATTGCATATCTCTATGAGATCATATCGAAGCTCTCATTTGAAAATGTCATCTTCAAGATTATGTTATCTGATAAGGTCGATCACCTACGAGGGCGGAAGCCCCACCACACCAGAAGAAATCACCTCGCCGTCATACTTCACAAGAAGATGTTGAACCTACCAGGGAGATCCGGACCATCGCTGGAGGACCGGCTTGTGGGGGAGATTCTCAAGCCTCAAGAAAAGTATACACTTGTAAGGCGTCTCAGAAGCCCCAGCATATCTACTAGTTGGAACAGACGCCCGACACGTCAGAACCCGGCCATCGTCCGATCTCCTTCTCCCTCGAGGATGCAGAGGGGATTCACTTCCCTCGCGAAGACTCCATCGTGGTCGCATTAAAGGTATCGAATTATTTGACTCATCATATTATGGTGGATACAGGCAGCTCCGCTGATATTCTCTACCTAGAGGCTTTCAACAAAATGACACTCGCTAGGGGTTTGCTCAAACCAGTCTCAACTCCTCTCGTCGGCTTCGGGGGTGAGGTGGTAACGCCAGAAGGAAGCATTAACCTTCCAGTCACCTTTGGAGAAAGTCCAACGAAAATGACTATCTTCGTTAATTTCCTCATGGTAGATCAGAGGTCAGCGTACAACGCCATTTTGGGCTGACCATCGATCAATACGGTAGGGGCAGCTTTACATCCTTTGTACTTAAGCATCAAATTCCCTACCCCAAATGGAGTCGGGGTTGTACGAGGAAATCAAAAGAAAGCACGAGCGTGTTACGAGATAGCCGTACAAGATCGAAAGAAGGCCCAGACGACACCAGTTATGATGGTGGCACAAGATTCATCAAGCCCTCCGACGGCTACCTCGTTGGACCCAAGAGAGAATGCTCTCTAATCAGGAACTCCAGGGGAAGTGACAGTTGCAATCCACTTAACTGAAGATGATTCGTCTAAAGTTCTCTACGTTGGATCCTCTTTAAGCAACGTCTTTCGAGAAGATCTGGTCCGTTTCCTCACCGAATACCAAGATGTGTTTGCCTGGTCTCACAAAGATATGTCGGGCATCGACCCCAGCGTCATAGCACATTGTCTGAACGTTGATCCGAAGTATAAACTTGTTCACCAGCGTCGGCGTGCCTTCACTGCAGAAAGGCAAATGGTAATCAAGGCTGAGGTCAAAAAGTTGCTCACAATCAATTTTATAAAAGAAGTCGACTACCCAGAATGGGCCACGAACGTGGTTCTCGTTCGAAAATCTAATGGCAAGTGGAGAATGTGCGTTGACTATTCTGATTTGAATAAAGCGTGTCCCAAAGACAGCTTCCCGACCTCGCGAATCGACCAGTTGGTTGATTCGACGGCAGGGCATGCCCTGCTCAGCTTCATGGACGCTTATTCTGGTTATAACTAGATTATGATGCATCCGCCCGACAGCCAGTACACCGCCTTCATCACTGACCGAGGCCTGTATTGCTACCAGGTAATGCCTTTTAGTCTTAAAAATGCAGGGGCCACCTATCAGCGCCTAGTCAATAAAATATTCGCTACACAAATCGGCAGGAGTATGGAGGTTTATGTCGACAACATGCTCGTGAAAAGCGTCGTAGAAAACGACCACCTTACAAATCTTCGAGAAGCCTTCGACTTAATGAGGAAGTATCGGATGAAGCTTAATCTAGAGAAATGTGCGTTCGGAGTGTCCGCTGGGAAATTTCTCGGATTTATGGTCGGCCAACGAGGAATCGAGGCAAATCTTGAAAAAATAAAAGCATTGATCGAGATGAAGTCTCCGACCACTCTCAAAGATGTCCAACGTCTAGCTGGTCTCATTGCATTGCTGAACAGGTTCATTTCGCGGGCCTCTGATAAGTGTTTACCCTTCTTTAAGCTCCTCCGAGCCACCGCCAAATCTGATTGGGAGTGGACACTGCAATGCGAAGAAGCGTTCCAACAACTGAAGCAATATATGAGTGCACCCCCCGTTTTATCAAAACCTGTGGTGCACGAGCAACTTCTTCTTTATTTCTCTGTGTCTTCTACGGCCATTAGTGCCGCTTTAATAAGAGAAGATTTCGAGGTACAAAGGCCCGTTTATTATATTAGTCGAGCGATGGTGGATGCCGAAACTCGGTACTCTGACATGGAGAAGTTGGCCCTCGCCTTAGTCACTGCTGCCCGAAAACTGCGACCCTACTTCCAAGCCCACGCTATATTGGTGCCAACAAACCATCCGTTAAGGCAGGTCCTCCCGAAACCCGAGGTTTCAGGGCGATTAACTAAATGGGCGATTGAGATCAGTGAGCATGATATTTCGTTCTGCCCCAGGACCGCCATCAAGGGTCAGGCCATGGCCGACTTCATCGCTGAATTCACATATTCCTCTTTCGGTCATAACTCTACGACCAGCGACCCGACCCCCTGGTCGCTCTTTGTGGATGGGTCTTCACGGGCCACCAGGAGCGGAGCGGGCTTAATCTGTCGCTCCCGACGGGTCGCGCTTCCAATATGCCATGCGGTTTGACTCTCACATCTCAAACAATGAAGCTGAATATGAGGCTTTGATCGTCGGCCTCGAACTAGCAAACGTCCTCTCGATTCAGAGTTTACTTGTTTATAGCGATTCTCAGCTTATTGCCAATCAAGTACTCGGCGAATTTGAGGTGAGAGAAGAGCGGATGGCGTTATATAAATCCCGAGTGCTCATCCTCTCGCAAGGCTGAAGAGTTATGAAATAATCCACATCCCCCACGAGAAGAACAAGCTCACAGATTCGTTGGCAAAACTAGCCTCTGCACCCGAATCGGAGTTATCGCAATCTATTCCCATCGAGCACCTTTATGCTCCAAGTATTGACCAAGCAACCTTCGAGCAAGTGATCGTGGTTCATCCCTCTTCATGTTGGATGGACCCCATCGCCCTCTATCTCAGAGACGGACATCTCCCGGATGATAAGAAATCTGCATGACACATTCGTCATCGTGCCTCCAGGTATACTTTACTAAACGGAATGCTGTTACGCAATAGTTTTACTTTACCCTACTTACGGTGTCTTCACCCAGAAGAAGCACATCGTGTTCTGGATGAAATACACTAGGGGGCATGTGGTAACCATCCCAAGGGACGGTCTTTAGCATATAAGGCGATGAGGCAAGGTTATTATTGGCCCACTATGAAGGCTGATGCGATCGAATTCTCCAAAAGATGCGACAAGTGTCAGCGATATTCCTCCATACCTCGTGTGGCATCTGAGCAAATGACGCCAATGGATGGCCCTTGGCCCTTCGCACAATGGGGAGTCGATATCATCGGACCGTTGCCCACCGAAAAAGGTCAAAACAGATTTGCAATTGTGGCAGTCGATTATTTCACCAAATGGGTCGAGGCAGAACCGTTAGCTAGAATTACTGAAAAACAGACCACTAAGTTCATGTAGAGAAACATCATATGTCGTTATGGGCTCCCCCATACTATAATCACCGACAACGGAAAACAATTTGACAACGCTGCGTTTGCAAAGTTCTGCGAAAAGTGGAAGATACGCAATGTTCGCACCTCCCCATATCATCCTCAAGCTAATGGACAGGTTGAAGCAGTAAATAAGATCACCAAACATCATCTAAAGACTAAGCTCGACGAATGTAAAGGTATGTGGCCAGATTTCTTGCCAGAAGTCTTATGGGCCTATAGGACTACGACTCACATATTAACAGGTGAAACTCCTTTCTCCTTGGCATTTGGCACCGACGCAGTGGTTCCGTTTGAAGTTCAAGTACCTTCGTATCGAATCGAACAGTATGATCCCACTTGTAATCAGGAAGGTCTGCGACTTCATCTCGACCTCTTGGAAGAGCGGAGGGATGCCTCCCAGCTTCGAGCAGCAGCGTATCAGCAGCGCATTGCTCGATATCGTGACACCAAAGTCCGACCTAGAACCTTTTTGCTCGGTGATTTGGTTCTCAGATAGAACCTCAGAATTCCTGCCCGTTCGTTGGACCCAAATTGGGAGGGTCCGTATCGAGTCATCCAAATTGTACGACCCGGTACCTATTATCTCGAAGATATGTAGGGAAGACACGTACGTCGCCCTTGGCACGTAGAACATTTGCTACAGTATTTTCCTTAATTTGATGTAAGTCTGAACAATTTTTTCGAATAAAGGTGGATTGTCTTTTGGTCGCTTCTCCATTTTATTGGATCCAAACAACCCCGATGAGAATGCACACGTTCTTTTGACCAATCCTCTACCCTTGGTAGAATCAAAGTCTCAATCGATAAACCAGTCTATCTCAACATGAACATGGTCACCACGACCTCCGGATTGAGCCTAACTCATTTTTTATGAGTTAAGTATACAAGCATTCAACCTACGATCGATAAAGGGAAAAAGCGAGAAAAGATACAGGGCGTTGAGAAAGGAAAATTTTCATTTCAAGAGACTAAAAAAGTCAAATTATTTACAGAGATACATTTCTTCTAAAAAAGAGGGGGGGGGGGGGGGGGGGGGGGGGGGGAAGGAGGGCGACGACTCTAAGATCGGTCATCCTCGTCTGGAGCAGGCTCACGACTCTCTGCTTCAGGACCAGCCTCGGGAGCAATTGCGGCATCAGTAGCTCCAGTGACCTCATTCTCGGCTGCAGCTCGTTCTCTGGCTGCGACCTCAAAGGCCACTCTCTCAAACTCCTCAAAATTGAAGGAAGGAGCAATTTGTTGCATAACCTTGACCGCAAAATCACGACCAGCGATATACGCCTCATAACGCTCCTTGTCGTAGAGCTGAGAAGTTCGGAACTCCTGGACTGCACAAGGACCTTCGTCAAATATCATCTTGACAAGGGCCACTCTTTCCTCCTCCCAGTGAATGGAATCATCCTTCAGCTGGTCGAGAGTCTTCCTGGATTCCTCAAGTTTAGTTCGAGAGTCCTTGAGCTACTCCTCGAGGGAGATCTTGTCCTGGTGAAAAATCTCCTTCTCTCTCTCGCTCTTGGTATGGACTTCTTGGAGCTTCACAAACTGTAGGTCCAGTGACTGAAAACGATCAGTCAGGGCCTGGACCTTGGTGAGGAGGATTTGCTTCTCCTCATTTATTTTTGTGATTTGGGCTTCCAGGGCTTTTATTATGCGGTCCCTTCCCTGGACCTCGCCCTCCATCGTTTTCTTCTTCTTCTCCGCGTCATCAATGATGCAACGGGCGGCATCGATGTCGCGCCTGACTCGGAGCGTGAGGTCCAAACTCTGATCAAACAAAGAAAGAAGAATTATAGTAGTCTACCACATAAATGATTCAAAGAAGAATGAGGAACGGGGAGAAGGTTGTCACCTGAATCAATCTCACCCCTATGTTGGTGGAGAGAGCCTCTGGACTTGGCTTAGGGAGGCCCCCAAAGGAGTTGGGGAAAATGTTATCAAACATAAACTTGCATATCGGATGCAAGTGTGGCGAGATGACGTAGACTCCCGACCCGGAGGGTTGGGCTACGACCATCTCGCTAGAGCTTGCCTCGCGAGCATTCGCAGCCCTCGAGATAGGTGTGGCTGACTCGCGAGTAGTGTTGGGCTTGCACGATATCTCCCTTGGAGGGAGACTTGCCTCCGTTCGATAGCCTTTCGACGAATTGTCGATGACTTCGATTATCGGCTGGCCCCGGGAGCCAGCCAGAGGGGTCGCAGCAGCCGGAGGGGTCGCAGAAGTAGGAGGGGTCACGTCAACTCCCCTGTGAGTAGTATTACGCGGTAGCGATCCGCAAGCAAGCCCCTCTGACTGGGCAGGCGCAGTTGAAGGACCAGCTACTGACTTCTTTTGCCTTTTCGAAGTCGTGCCCTTCAGACGGGGGAGCACCCCCCCTTTTGTCTCCCACATTCACCATCTCCTCTTGGGAAATCAAGCCCGCGGCGCAGAGACAGCGTGGGTCCAAGGCAACGTTAACGTTGCGTGCGGCCGCTGAAAGCTTGGAGACCTTTACGAGTTTTTCGTTAAGTCTTCCCTGCAAGTTTGGCCTAGCTCCAATCGGAATGCCTGCAAGAAGAATATGAGGGCACATTAGTGGATGCAGAGCAAAATTCTTTTTTCTTTCTTCAGACAAAGGGGCAGAAACTCAACCCACCTTTGCCAAAGTAGCGATTAGCATTATGGCCTTTGGGGTCGGAGCCCACGTCTGACTCCCAATTGTCGGAGACGTAAAACTATTTTTTCCTCCACCCGGGGCAATTGGAGGATGGGTTTCCCAGGATGAAGTTATCCCGGTGCTAGAAGCAGAGGTAGTACCAACCCTCGCTAGCTGGGGCCCTTTTTAGCTGGTATAATCTCAAAAACTCCTCAGCGGTTAAGTCATTGTTACCCGCCTGTTTCTAGAGAACGAAGGCACTTATAAGCACCCGCCAACCGTTTACGATAAGTTGGCCGAGGGCAATCTTATAAGTGCGAAGGAAGTTTCGGATGAATGGGTGAAGGGGAAGACGCACGCCAACCCAGAAAAAATATTCATAAAAGGCTACACAGCCTGACGGCGGTGTATCGACTGTCTCCCCTCTCCCAGGTAACCTGAGAATGACGGAATCCGGAACCCGATACCTCTCTCGAAGGCCCGAGAGTTGTTCTTCCGTCGTTATAGAGGGATAACCGACGGCGAAATATCTCCCGGCCGATACTTGGGCATTATTGGATTCAGAAGAATCGGGGGTATCATCTCCCAGAGGGACGATCTCTTCATCGGAAACCCCCGCCATTGTAAAAGAAAAAGACAGGAAGAAAGAAAGAGAAAAGGCAAGAGAAGGGATACCTCTGTCAAGAGGGTTACACCAGGGATAGAAGGAGAGAAGAAGAAGGGTTTTCTGAAACTCTGAGGCGGAATTTCGGAAATGAGTTAATCTCCGCAGATCAGATATTTATATGTAATCATTTCGTTTGATTTGGATGACACGCGGCGGCCTTCCATCAGGCGCGACAGTCGAACGGGCACGAGCATTAAATTCGGGGGTACGTGGCAAGCGACGCTTCACCTCTCATAGCCGAAAAGCTGCATAAATCTGGCAGTCATAAATGCAGGATCACTCCGGATGATTCATGTACGATTCTCCCCCAACAGTCGGTTACGCATACAAACAAAACCCTAAGCATGGCTCCTCAACGCCAAGGGTTTGGGGGGCATTTGTTGTAGGATAAAGTTGGTCATCAAGAGACATGATCAAAGAACGATTAAGAGAAGTTGTGGCCAGTCTGACCAAATGCGAGCAGCCCGGCTCGTGGTCATCGAAATTGGTCGCATCTCAACATGCGAGCAGCTGGGCTCGTGGTCGTCGAAAGGGGTCGCATCTCAACATGCAAGCAGCTCGGCTCGTGGTCGTCGAAAGGGGTCGCATCTCAACATGCGAGTAGCTGGGCTCATGGTCGTCGAAAGGGGTCGCATCTCAACATGCGAGCAGCTCAGTTCGTGGTCGTCGAAAGGGGTTGCATCTCAACATGCGAGCAGTTGGGCTCGTGGTCGTCGAAAGGGGTCACATCTCAACATGCGAGCAGCTCGGCTCGTGGTCGTCGAAAGGGGTTGCATCTCAACATGTGGGCAATTGCTTTCGATCCGAGCCTGAGTATCCTCCACCTTTGTAGTACCAGCAGCCCATATAGACCAATTCTGGGCTTATCTTTGTTCGTGGTTCTGGACTTCAGGGGATCATCATCAACGGACGTAATCGATTAGACATCTATTTGGACTAGGGCATTCCCTCATATAAGGATTAACAGGATAAATACCTTATCCTTGGAAATCAGCAGGACTCTCATCGTCTTGCGTATTAGATTGGATCACTTGGATCTATATAAAAGATGGCTTCATCAAATGAGAAAGGTACACAATCTCTGAGCTTCGAATCCCTTTGTTTCCTTTGCAACCACTTCCCGTCCAACTTGAGCTTCGGAGGGCCAACGGCTGGACGCCGGCCACCCTTAGTTTTTCCTTGTGTTCTTTCAGGTTTGAAAGGAAGCTGGCTTGAAGGAAGGCGAACGTCTGGAGGATCTTGTCACCAAAATCAACGTAAACAGTATCCAACATTTCATAAGTTGAATTCCAGCAGGTGCAAACATCTAACTTCAAATGTTTTTTAAATTTCAAATTCAAACGTTGGATTATATCATTCCACATATTTTGTCTTGAAGGTGATCCCCTTATATATTTGACGCTATCTCGTATGTCGGAGATCATGGAGTCAATTGTATTCAGTCCTTGTTGTACAATCAAGTTCAGTATGTGAGCACAACATCTGACTTGGAATATTTTACCATCAAAGAATAAATTTCCAGCTACCTCGAACTGATTACATAAGGAAAAAGCTAATCTGTCATTAGAAGAGGCATTATCTAAAGTTATCGAAGAGATTTTCTTTTCGATGCCCCACTCAACCAGACAATTGTAGATGTAGTCCGACATTATCACACCAGTATAAGGAGGAGGAACGTAACAGAAGTTTAAAATCTTCTTTTGGAGTTTTCAATCTGCGTCAACAAAGTGTGCAGTTAATGACATGTATCCTTTTCTTTGATTGGATGATGTCCACATATCCGAAGTCAAACTTATTCTTGATACGGATGCTAAAAGGGCTTTCAAGTTTGCTATCTCAATTATATACATCTCATATACTCTCTTTTCACAGTATGACGAGAGACCTTCTCACATTTAGGATTAAGAAAATTTCAAAATCCCATAAAAACTTTGCTTTTTACCATCCTAAACGACTTCTCCTCAACTATCACCAATCTTGCATACCACTCTTTCAGCTTTTCCTTATCATACTTATAAGTGGATAATGTGGCTTGAGAGTCGTCATTTCAGAAGTGGTAAATGAAAGCAGTTGCTGGACTCCACCAGTCGACGTTCTTGGTCTCTTCATACATTTATCTAGATGCTTTTGATAATGAGTAGTAGAAGAACCAGAATGCTTGCCATAAAGAGTTTTACAGTACTTGCATCTAACCTTAATTGAACCATCTGGTTGCGTGATCTCATTAAAAAAATTTCATACTGCTGATCTTTTTTTCCTTTCACTGAACCTGAAGTCGTTTCAACTTTCTTTTCCGTCACATCTGCCTCCACAATAAGAGGAGATGTGACTGACGCGCCAACACCGGGATTACTTGAATTTTCCTCACTAGTCATCTATAAATCAAAAGAAAATAAGGGTAAAGTAAGATAAGAGCTTTTACAAGTTGAAGCAATCAGTCAATCACATTTATACGTGTATATAAATGTATAGTACAAACAATATCGGGGCCCCTCCATAAACTACAAGACACAAGTGTCTCAAATAGTCCCCTAATCAATAAATTCGCCGAGGTACATACGTATAATAACTATATATTATCCCTAATTGTTTCAAATTTGTTTGCTAGTTGTCTCAAAATGTTTCACATATTCCTACTTGTCTCTATCTAGAGGTGCTAATTGTCTCTATCTCATTCGGTAACATACCATGTACTGTCCTCATACAGTTTACATGCGAGCCGAAATTTCGACAGCACCTCCCCATATTCTTCAGATATATGTAAAATTCAATACTGATTAGTTGCCACATGTAATCCATTATACATGGATGGAGGCAACCAATCAGTAAAGAACCGCATATCTAGAGAAAATATAAGGAGACGCTACCGAAATTTCAACTGCATGTAAATTGAAAATGAGGACAACCTAAGTACATGGTATGGTACCGAACTGTCAAAAAATGGGACAATTTAGGAATCCATAAAGAACAAGCATTTCCAGTTGAATGATTGTACTCGTTCAATATGAATTCCTAAACTGGAGGATACATTGCTAAACCACTAGGTGGCCTAAATACAAATTAACAACGTCAGTTCACAAAGAATATTAAACATAAATATTTAAAGAACAAATATCGAAACATAAAATGTGCCTAAACAATTATTAATTAAAGAGAAAATGAAAAATCTTATGGAACTTCAATATTAAAAATTTCAAATTTAGATTAACTTTCTATAGATTGAAGAATAGAATAGCCTACCTGATGGTTTGGATATGATCTTTAGGTTTCTGGATTGCTTTACATACGTTAGTCAAAAGTTTGAACCAGCGTCAGAAAGAGGAAATTGATCCGATCTGTGTCAAGAAAAATAATAAAAAAATCAGCTAAAGAGAGAGAGAGAGAGAGAGAGAGAGAGAGAGAGAGAAGAATGTTAGAACCATTTACATAGATTGTAAATTAATGCCTTTGTGAATGACTATTGTATGCCCTTTCTCAAATTCAGGATTAAATTGGAGGTTAATATTATGGGGTCCACGCGGTGTCTGCATTGCATCCAATCCATCCAACATGTGAGGCCCACCATGATGAGTGGGTGCCCTAAAATTCAGAATGATCCAATTGTCAAGTGGAGCACACCATGATCAATGGACCAATGTAAGTTTAGGTTTGGGTAGCCTACTGGATCGGGCTTGGGTCTCACATGCATGGGCCAATCAATGTTTGCTGGACCGAGTTGGGTCTCACACAAATGGTAACACTATATTGATGCACTAGCTTAAGAATCTGGTTGATCCACTGGTCAGGGGGTCACAGTTTGCAGAACAAACAGAATGCTCCAAAAAACCTTAGCTAAAGTTTTCTAACCGTTCACCATTCGGACGTGGATTGGCTAGTGACCTTGCCACTAGCCATTGGCTAGTGGTCACTGCTCTGTGGGCCTCACCATGATGTATATGTTTCATCCACGCCGTCCATCCATATTTCCATATCGTTTTATGGTATGAGATAAAAAAATGAGGTAGATCCAAATATCAAGTGGACCACATCACAGAAAACAGTGGTGATTGAGCGTCCACCATTAAAAACTTCTTGGGACCCATAAAAGTTTTGGATCTATCTGATATTTGTTTTTTCCTTTCATCCAGGTCAGTATGACCTAATCAACAGGTTAGATGTTAAATAAACATTAAGTGAGCCCTAGGATGTTTTTAATGGTGGACATTCAATCTCTACTGTTTTCATGTGGTGTGGTCCACCTGAGATTTATATATGCCTCATTTTTTGTTTCATGCCCTAAAATGATTTGGAAAACTGGATGGACAACAGGGATAAAATACATACATCATGGTGAGGCTAACAGATCACCGACCACTAGCCACCTGGCTAGTGGCAGGGTCACTAGCCAAACCGCGTCCTCACCATTCACCATTTTCTAATATTGGGGTCCACATCATTGTCCCTATTGTTTTCTTTGGTGGGGTCCACTTGAGCATTGGATCTACCTTATTCTTCCGATCACGCCCTAAAATGATCTCTGCAAATGAATGGATGGTGTGGATACCACACACACATCATGGTGGGGCCCACAATAGTTGGACAGGGGCGCAGATTTCCTACGGAAGACTTGCGCAGGAAATTCCTGCGCTGGGAACCAAGGTGGGGCCCACAGTGATGGTTTTTGATAAATCCACCCCGTCCATCCATTTTGGGAGCTCATTTTAGGACATGAGAACAAAAATGAACTGAATCCAAGACTCAAGTGGGCCTCACTAAAGGAAAAGGTGGGTAGGGAAATTACTACCGTTGAAACCTCCCTGGGTCCACAGTGATGTTTATATGACATCCATACCATTCATAACGTCACTACTACTGAGATGAACTGGAAACACAAATATTATCCTAATTTGAAACTCATATGGCTCCACAAATATTTCAACTGTGGACGTTCAATCCTCACATTTTTGGCCCACTTGAGTCTCGTATCCAGTTCATTTTTGTTCTCATGTCCTAAAATGAGCTCCCAAAATGGATGGACAGGGTGGATTTATCAAAACCATCACTGTGGGCCCCACCTTGGTTCCCAGTGCAGTAACTTCCTGTGCAAGGCTTGACGGGCAGGTGGGTGAATGATAGGTGTGGTGTGACCGTGTGAGTGGACGGGTGCAACCCTACACTAGAGGAAGGACAGGTGTAGGTGACAGGATGAGTGGACAGATGGAGGAAGCTTCTGCGGGAAGCGGATTGGCTGGTGCACACTTGGTGTATTTACGTCTCCAAGTTTTGTGGGCCCCACTGTGATGTGCGTGTTATATTCGAACCGTCCATCCATTTGGTGACATAGTGATAAGGCTTGATCCTAAAAATAAGACGGATCCAAAGATCAAGTGGACCACACTGCAGAAAGAAGTGGGAGATTGAACGTCTACCATTGAATTCTTCTCGGGGGTTATAGAAGTTTTGGATCGATTTGATATTTGTAAAAACCCGGCCTCACGCAAGACGGTGCGGCCCTTACCATGAATTATCGTGGGGCCCACCTTGATGTATGTATCCTGTATCCACACTGTCCATCCATTTTCCCATATCATTTTAGGGAATTATGCCAAAAATGAAGCAGATCTAATCATCCAGTGGACCATACCATAAGAAACAGTCTTTATTTACCATTAATGAGACTCAAAAGTTTTGGATCAAGCCGATATTTGTTTTTTCCCTTCATTCAGGCTTATGTGACCTTATCAACAGATTAGATGGTAAACAAACACTAAGGAAACTTTAATTTTTTTCCCCAAGAGGTTTTTAATGGTAGGATGGTCAACCACCACTGTTTTTTATGGTATGGTCCACTTGATAATTGGTTCTGATTAATTTTTTGGATACTGCCCTAGAATGATATGGGAAAACGGATGAACGGAATGGATACATAATACATACATCAAGGTGGGCTCCACTGTAACCCCACTGTGAGGGCTGCACCGTCTTGTGTGAGGCCGGGGTCTCACCTAATCTGTTCTCCTGTAACCTGTAACCCACACCATAGCTGGTGTAGGGTGAACCAGCCAATCCGCTTCCGTTCCTGCGCTGGGATGCAAGGTGGGGCCCACCGTGACGCTTCTGAGAAATCTATGCCATTCATATGTTTTGTGAGATTATTTTAGGACGTGCGGTAAAACATCAAGCATATCCAAGACTCAAGTGGGCCTCATGAGAGGAAACAGTGGGTATTCAGTGACCACCATTTAAACATTCGTATGGCCACAAACTTTTCCAATCAAACTTTTTTTCTTCATTTTTTCACTTTATCTCAGTGGTAATGACCTTGTAAACGGTTTGGATGGGGGTACAAACATAAAGGTGGAGCCCAGTAAAGTTTCAATGGTAGGAAACTCATTTTCCCATTTTTCCTCTCATGCAGCCCACTTGAGTTTTGGATCCACCATATTTTTGGTCGCACATCCTAAAATGATCTTGCAAAATGTATGGATGGGTTAGATTTCTAATAAACATTATGGTGGACCCCACCTAGCATCCCAGCGGTGTGGGGAAAAGAAGCATTCGGGCATTATCTTGTTGGCTTGTTCAAAGGAAATAAAATAAGAGAAAGAGGAGGACAGCTGGAGAGTTGCAGACGATTCCCCTCCGCTAGCTAGCCGGACTAGTCTGAGAGAGAAGATCTGGGAGAGGGAAAGAGAGGTGCATGACTTGCGACGGGTTAGGGTTTTGGGAAAGAGAGGGAAGAGGGACGGTAGGGTTTTGGAAAAGAGAGGGAAGAGAGGTGTGATGTTAGGGTTTTCTTTTTCTTTTTTTTCTTTTTTTTAAACTACCTATATAGGTGGTAAATCGAGCGAGTCGAGCTATGAGTTGAGTCGAGCTGATTCGAGGCGAGCTTCAAGCCGAGTCGAGTCGAGGGACTGGGTGCTCGAGCTTGACTCAATTTTAACTCGAGCTTTTAAATTAAGATTGCCTTGACTCACCCTACTGAGTTGAGGCGAGTTTTGTCGAGCCGAGTCGAGAGAGCTTCTTGAGCTGACTCAACTCATGACCAGCCTTACCAGCAATTGAAGAAACTCTCTGGACAATTCTTCGATCTCATCGAAGTTTGGTTTCGAGCCGTATCGAAGTGGCCATTTTTTGCCTGTTTTATGACTTTTGAAGCTTTATCTATTAAAGCGGGAGAGACGATCTTTGGGCTTGAGAGAGGGATTTTAGTGCATTAGAAGCCACCATCATTGCCAACACCTTTAGGCTCTAATCTTAACCCATTCAAGTCATTTTCCTTGTAATTTATTACAATAATAGAGTATTCAAAGCTCATTTAAAAGATGAACTTGTCTCTCTTGATCTCTAGAGTTTAGAACCTAAACTAGGTAGTTAAATCTATGTCTAAACTCTATAGAGAGATCCTTGTAAGTGAAATTCTCTAGGCAACCACTTCACATTCATTGTAGAGATTTCAAACCTACCGCCTATCACCTTGGGCATCTCAAGAGCACTACATGTAAGGTGTTTGATCATTGGAATTGGAGCCTTAGTGATGCATCAGCAACAAGATTGGGGGAACAAAAGAGAGCTGATTAAAGCATGGGAAAGCGGAGATCAAGCAATCCGACAAGCAAGATTGTCATTTATAAGATTTTGTCTACTTTCTTCCCATGAAAAATTGAGTGTAGAGTTTGAATTGCCAATAAGTTTGGTTAAAGGACCTAAGTCCGGTTGTACGCTGAATCAAGTTTCAGTGGGGAGCCTCCAGCAAGAGTATACGCTAGGTTCGGTTGTAAAACCTTGGCTTGGTTGTAGAGCCTAAAACCATTGAGGTTTGGTTGTAGGACCTCGACTCATGTGTTGAGTCTAAATTGAGGTTCAATTGTAGGACCTTGGCTCTTGAGTAGAGCCTAAATTGTCAAATTCTAAAGGGATCCACTGACACGGGTGTGTACATGGTCCACTAACACATGCATACGTGTAGGTTCAATTGTAAGACTCGGTCCTTGTGTAGGATTGTAAAGTAGGGAGGACCCTATTTAAAACTCCTAGGTTATGAAGTGAATCTGATTTAAAATCTCCATAGTGAAATCCCCTGTACTCAAGGGGTAAGTATGACAACCAAGAGTGGAGTAGACAAGTAGTTGAACCACTATACTGCTTGTGTTTGTGATGTGTTTGAGCACATTTATATTTATGCATTGTAGTTTAATTGTTTAATTATGAATGATAATTAGAAAGTGTGTTAGGCACTAGATAGACACATTCACCACAAGATGTGTTTTCACTAGGTGTACATTTTAGCTTATATGATCCCATCTCATATAGTCTACATAGATTGTGTGAACACTCACCTTTCCTCGCTTCCCCCTTTTTCGAAGGTGCCTGAATTGCTGTTGTCACAGGCTCGCCTCTTTCTCGAGGTTTTTTTTGTCATGTTATCGTTAGATTTTACTGGATTTGTTTGGATAGATTTGTATAAGACCAGAGTCGCCACTAGCCAGTTACTTCGAATCTACAGTCGGCTAGACCCCGTAGAAACATTAGAGAAGGGTATCTGAAGATTCATTCCACTAAAATGACTCTTTTTGATTTGTGGTCAAAGATTCGAGGTAAGGGATCACAGTTACTGTAACACCCCGACCCACTAGCAGAATATTGTCCGCTTTTTCTTAGGGCTCACGACTTTGTTCTCGGAGTTTCCCCCAGAACGCGTTCTACCAATTAAGGGTGGAGCTCACTTATAGCCAGGATCGAAGGCCATTCTCTTTCCGATGTGGGATTGAGTCCAAGGCTCAACCAACTGGAGCGATATTTTCGAAGCCCTACCGATCCCAATGGGACCCGGATGACAACCCTCGCTCAGACCACAGCCTGGATGCACAGGGACCCCCCCCCCCCCCCCCCCCCCCCCCAACTGGAGACAGCGACCCCATTCTGATACCACTTGTAACACCCCGACCCACTGGCAGAATATTGTCCGCTTTGCCCGAGGGCTCACAGCTTTGTTCTCGAAGTTTCCCCCAAAATGCGTTCTACCAGTTAAGGGCTGAGCTCACTTATAGCCAAGATCGAAGGCCACTCCCTTTCTGATGTGGGATTGAGTCCAAGGCCCAACTAACTAGAGTGATATTTTTTAAGCCTGACCGATCCCAACAGGACCTGGATGACAACCCTCGCTCAGACCATAGCCTAGATGCACAATATCACAGGGAGTGATATTGTCCGCTTTGCCGATGGCACATGACTTTATTCTCAGGTTTTACCCCAAAAGGCCTCATATCCTTAAGGAGAGAACTCCACTAAAGCTACGACTTTGGGCGCTCATCCATCCGATGTGGGACAAGCAGCCACTAGACCCTACCAACAAGAGCGTTATTTTCAAAGCTCGACCGATCCCACAAGGGACCTGGATGACAACCCACACTCGGACCACAGCCAGGCTGCACCGGGGCACTAGAATCCCCCACCCTTAGGGCAGAGCCGCCCTTGGCTCTAATACCAACTGTAATAGCCCCACCCAAGGATATGATATTGTCCACTTTAACGAAGGGCGCATGGCTTTATTCTCGGGTTTTACCCCAAAAGGCCTCATATCCTTAAGGAGAGAACTCCACATATAGCCAGGACTCCGAGCACTCATCCATCCGATGTGGGACAAGCAGCCATCGGGCCCTACCAATTAGAGCGCTATTTTCGAAGCCCGATCGATCCCACAAGGGACCCGGATGATAACTCATGCTCGGACCATAGCCAGGCTGCATCGGGGCACTAGAGTTATAAGGTGGGAAGGTATTAAGCACCTACTTTGCCCGTACTGAAGTACGATCTTTACTTCACAAAATCCAACTAATACTTGAAAGTATGAATTAATCCTCTTACATTCTCATGAATGATATAATGCATGAATATGGGTCTGAACAGTAAGAGTTTCTGATGGGCAGGTTCCAATTAAATAGGCAAGCCCAGAGCATACGCTCGAACTAACAGGTGCTTTTATGCGATATGCATGATGTGTGTTTGATCGGTCAGAGTTTCTGATGGGTAAGTTCCAGGCAAGCCAAAAAACCTTAGAGCATACGCTAAGACTTGATCAAGTGCTTGTAGTCCAATGATAAGTAGGGGGGTTGGAAGAATAATAAATGTTGCAATATGTTAGATGCGAATGTGATGATGCTGGTACAAGAGTAGTTGGATGGACGGATGTATCGTAAGGTTTTACTTTGAGTGGTTAAGATTGGGATTTGGATTGCTTGATAGGCTTGGACCAGGGTCAGGCTGGGTTGGACCAGGGCTAGGCTCTTCTCACTCGGGCTCTCCTTGGTGGAGGAATGGGCTAAAATGGGTGGAGATGGAATTGAAACTCTTGGGCTGCAGAGGTGAGAAGTGGATGTTGGAAATGAGAAGGAGAGGGGGTATTTATAGCTGCGAGAAGTGACAGCTTTCGTACGAACTTCGGAGTGTACGAACTTCGAATCTAAAGCAAGAAAGCCTCAGGTTCGAGGTTCGGAGTTACTCCGAAGTTTTGGCTCGAAACTTGTTGAGTCGACTGGGTGTAAGGGCTTGACTGACCCAGTGAGTTGACTCGGTGATTTGACTCAGCGGGTTGACTCACCAAGTTTAACTTTTAAAGAAATTTTGTACTGATTTTTTCTATGGATGGTTTTTCGGGCTGATGTTTAGGGGTGAGTTGATTGGGTTCAGGCTTGAGTTGGGATATGGATTGGGGATTGCAAGGGTGAGTTTGACTGAGTTTGGATATAGGGTTTGGGAGTATGGACCTCCATCCATTCAGCCATCTCAACCAGCTTTGTAGCCAAAGGTGGAGTGTCTACAGATGCCCCTCTTTGGCAGAGGTAAAGTGCAACCAAATGCCCAAGCGAGTAGACACCCCACTTCTGACCCGAAATCTTTGCTTGCCTTTGTATCTAAGTTAGTTGATTGTCTGGAAATAGATAACTCACACATACGGTGGGGGTTTGGAGAAAACGTTGCGATTGTCCCTGCGTGAGCCGTAACTTGGGTACCTAATCATAACCCTTTCATTCCCAATCAGTACTAACATCGAAAAGGTACAGTAGAGCCTCTGAGTCTATCTAGTCTTATGAGGTTATTGACCATGTAATTGATTGTTTATTCTTTTCCAGATCACTCCAGGAGTACTTGTTTCGCTTGACTATCAAAGTGGTTAGCTTCCCTGCATCTTGGCGGCCTTACGGATGATCCACTACACCAACTTGGACTCAGTCAAGGTACTTCAGGCATCCACGCCTAGGTATGTGCGGGTGAACTTTTTCCACCCAATCTTTTGGTTTTGATACTTGGGTTACAATTCATTGTTTCTACCGTTCAGATGGTTTCTTTGATCGAGCCTTTTGGCTTTCATATTTTTCGTATCTTGGCATTGGGTACGACCGCATTGACAATGGAGTTCAATTCAACCGTACTTTGAGTGCATTGGATCCGATGGCTTCCGAGAAAACCACGAGACATTGGATCTTATTTTATTTTGCATCGGCTCCTACTCAGAGATATGGAAGATCTCTTAGTGTTTTGAAGTTTGAACGCTCTACTGAGAAAATATTTTTTTGGATTTTGAAAAGACCCACTTTGGGGAGTGATACTCCATGGGGTTTTTTATTTGTAAATACGAATATATATTTAATAATTTATTTTTTATTTTTGAAAAGGAAATCTGGTTTGTCGCTACCTCCACTGGGGATGCCTGTTGGGTCTTTGGCTAACCGACTTTTATTGAAAGCAGGTAAACATGATGATTGATGCGATGGATGCCGATGCAATGGATGCGTATGCATATGGATGCATATTTTGGCTCATTCTCTTCCGGTCCAATTAATTTGGTTTTTGCTGGGGATGCAGATATCTTGAGCTTATTGCTTGTAGGGTTTTGCTTCCTTGGGGATTTTCTTTTTAATGCGGATGTTTGGTTAGCGGGTTGGTCAAGATCCCGACCCGTGGTTAATCGGGTCCATTGTCTCAAGACACCGTTGTGTTTCTGGTGGGAAATAGATGAAGGAAGTACTTTGTGACCTCGAGATGCTCCTTTGAGGGAATGAGTGTGACTGTGATGGTGTTTGGTCGCCAGTTTTGGTCAAGATTTCAATTTGCGGGAGATCGGATCCGTCATCCCAATACTTATAAAATGGGTGAGTGGAGTTTGAGACTCCTGAAGTACTTTGCTGGGGATAGCGATGATATTTTTACGATTTTTGTAAATATTCAATCCGAGTCTTTACTTGATGGAGATTGGTTTTTATTGAAAACAAAGGAAATATTTTGTGATTTTTGAAAGATGATTTTGCAATGTTTTTTGTATTTTGTTGGATTTCCTGAAATACAGGGAAAAGTATGAAATTTCCATTCACTTCTAGCTTCTACTGCTGATAAGGCACCCAATCCATTTTATGTCAACGAGCAAGACGAATCTCACACAGTTAAGTGCCATAGTTTTACATCTTCGGATGAGGAGATTGAGGGTTTTTAATCAACACACCCATAAAGTTGCCTGTTCCTCATGTGTAATGCACATAAACCACGTATCGTCTGACAGACTCCTTCAACCACAAAATGAGCTACATCCTCACATTTCCCTTTATCAATCCAGTTTGGGGTCTTATGCTGCTTACAATTCCGTGAGAGTGTGCTTCACCTCCCAACTGCCTTAATCCCTTCATGACTTTTAGGAACGGGGAACATCCGTCGGATTAAACAGTGACTTCCAAATCAAGGTTTTCTATCACAGTGCGTTCAACACGAACAGGATCACGGGGTTTCACTCGCCTCGGCCCTTACCTGTTTAGAGAACTTCGGACACCCGTACGATCAAGTGTTAGCCATGTCCAGAACAGGTTTGAGAAAGAAAGGCCCCGAGAAATTAATCCCACTATAATTTAAGGTCTTCGGACTGCTGGGGATAGATTTGTGCGGTTAAAGTCGATGATAAAATTTTGTTTTATTTGTTTTGAGAAAGTTCTAGACCTTGACTCGAATGGTCGAGACTGGTGTTGGTTTTTATGGAAAACTTAAAATCTTTTTGGTGTTTTTGAAATGATTCAGGTTATTAAACCTCGCCTTGAAGGGCTGACATTGATGTCGATTTTTGGTTGAAAGCAGGAAAATCCCTCGAGAAGTTAATCCCAGTGTAGTTTAAGGTCTTCGGACCAAAACCTATACATACTGAAAAGACATTTATTTTTTATTTTTCTTGAAATGATCCAGGTCATCGGATCTTGATCTGAGCAGTCGAGATTGATGCCGATTTTTGTTTAGAAGCAAAAAAAAGTCCCCCGAGAAGTTAATCCCAGTGTAATTTAAGGCCTTCAGACCCAAGTTTTGTGTAGCTGGTTGTGATCAAGGTCGAAATATTTTTTGTATTTTTTAAAATGATCCGGATCATCAAATTTCGACTGGGATGGTCGAGATCGATACCCTTTTTTATTGAAAATCTCTCGGGACGTTGATCCCAACGTAGTTTAAGGTATTTAAACCTAAATTTTATACGTGTTAAAAGTAGATTTTTTTTTCTTTTTGAAATACTCGGCCCATCGGATCTCGACTTGGAAGTTCAAGATTGATGCTGATTTTTATTAAAAATATCTCGGGATGTTGATCTCGACGTAGTTTAAGGTCTTCAAACCCAAAATTTGTATATACATGCAAATAAGACATTTTTTTTGTATTTTTCCAGAAAGATCTGGACCATCAGATCTCGCCCTGAGCAGTCAAGATCGATGACGGTTTTTATTACAAAATCTTTCAGGATTTTGATCTCGGCGTAGTTTAAGGTCTTTGGACCACAACTTTATACAGGTGAACCAATAAATATTTTTTGATGATTTTTTAAAATGTTCCAGGTTGTTGGATCCACATTTGAGTGATCGGGATTAACACTGGTTTTTATTGAAAATCTCTCGGGATTTTGATCCCGACATAGTTTAAGGTCTTCGGACCCAAAAATTTTGTTTTGAAAAATTTCTATTTTTTGGAAGGTCCAGATCATCGGATCTTGGCTTGAACGGTTGAGATCGATGTTGGGTTTTATTGGAAATGCATACTTACCTTGCTATGTTCGGCTTCTAACGAGGCTGATTGTAATTTGAACGGTCTAAATTGTCTAAATTGGGCATGTAAGCCCTCTTGAAGCTTGAATCTTGCCCTTGGCCAGCCCTTTTTTGATAATCAAACCCTTGTCCCTGATGATTAGAGGCTTTGGAAAGTTCTTCAATGGTATGGATCATGATGGTTCAGCTTTTGAACAGTCTGGATTGCTTGTGGACCCCACTTGATTAACTTTTGTCTTTTTTGGACTGATCAGACCCATTTTGAACGTAGCTCTTCATGATTTGACTTATGTGGAATACTTCAGACGGTTTGGACCAGCCTCTGTTTAAATTTGGCACAAATTAGAGATACGGGCGGCCCCCAGGGTGCCATATCCTGACGTGGACTGATAATCTCACCTACCATTGGGCTCCAGAGCCAATCCTGCGATGAGGGAGAGCGTCCGTACGGGCGGCCCCCAGGGGGCCGCTTGAGCTGCTTTGGCTGGTTCTGGTTCAAACTGTTGGAACATTCCCCTGGTGCTGTCCCCTTTATTCTCTTCTCCATCATTCGATTTCAACCATGAATCTCTCATTCTCTGTCTTTTCTCTTCATTTTGTCCTCTTCTTGCTTTGTCTTTTCTTGGGCATCCATTGATGATGATTGGTGGGCCATCATGGCAGAAATTGACGGGTCTCATGTGTTGAAGAATGATGATGGTTTTAATGGTGGTGAGATGCACTTAATGGAGGGGTAGATGAGGCATTGATGTACATTGATGGGTTGATCTTGGATTGCCTTTTGGTACCTGTGAAGAGAGAAAGTACTTTAACAAAATGATTAAAGTATTGGAGTAAGGGGAGAGATACTTACCTTTCGGAAGGAATGACCAAGAGAAAGACGCTTGCGGGAAGCACTCCGTGAGTTGGCTGGAGGATGTTTATTTTGCAAGCCTTTGTAAGTTTTTTTTTCTGCATATATATGGATAAGAAAAAGATGATTTTATTTTGAAAAATTATGTATGAAACTCATGCATGAAATGACAATTTGTGCCAAGTGCTTGTCTGTCTGTGCGTGATTTAGACTTATGCTTTTAGATGTAGGAATTAGAACATTTGACTCAACCTGATGTCATACTCAATTTTCTAATTGTTCACCATGGGTCCCAATCTCTTTAAGATAATGCGCAGTGGTATCCTACCCCTAGAATTTGGGTAGAGCTTAAAAGAATTCTTGACTCATAACCGTCATCCTTGCTTTTGAAGAATCTTCATGTCACTCGAATCTTTCATGTACCTGCCTTCTTTTTTTTCTTAGCCATTATTACCCGGAGTGCCCTTTCAGATTTTTACCACGTCCGACTTGCCCGTCATTTTTTCCCATGGCGTTTCGCTCGCCTCAAGTGCAAGGCTACGATGTAGTAATAAATTTTGGTAAGACCGAGGTTGATCCACAGGGAATTAGAGAACAAATTCTAAGTTATTCCAGCAACTAAGATTGCAATAATTAAGGGATTCAATCGAGAGAATTGTGTTAAAACAGTAACTTAAGGAAAATAGTACTTAAAGGAACTAAGGCTTTCAAGGATCCACTTGTAACAATCCCATGTTAATCCAATCAATCCAAGCATAAACACAACTAGATTTGAAGTTCTATCTCTCATTTAGTTAAAAGATAAAGCATTAATCACATTCAATCCCACTTAAGTTGAACTTTCAAGTTCTAGTCCTATTCAACCACATAGAATTCAAAATCATAGCCTTCGGAGTAACTGCCATGCCTATGGACTATGGCATGCTCAAGGGTTACCATAATTCGAATCTAATCAAACAAAACATGATAATCTCAGAGAATTGCAAGGAATCCATGTCCGAAGCACATGAACTCTCATAAAACTTCTAAAAATATCAACTTTATAAGAACTAGAACATTCAAAATTCGAACTTGAAGTGAAGCTACTTGAATCAAACTGAATTAAACATGAAATTCGCTACAAGCTTCACCTCTCAACCTTAGCTAAGAGATTCTAGCCGAGCATTGTCATACTACAACTAGAACTCATAAAAGAAAACTAGAAAACATAAAAACCTGGAGTTGGGAGGGTTGCAAACGCTCCACGATGACTTCCTTCCTCTCCCACGAAGTTCCTCAGCTTCTCTGATGCTCTAGGAAGAGACCCTAGGTGTCCTTTTATAATGGGGAAGTTCTATTGCGTTGGAATCTTCCAGAATTTGCGTAACCTTATGCACTTGCGCAGAGAAAATCGGAGTTCAAAATAAAGACTTTTGTCTTACGCAGGGCCGACCGGTTGTGACCGGTCGGACTGGGCTGGCCAACCAGTCTTGACCGGTTGGACTACCAAGAACAGAGTCCAGCGTGCATCAAAGGGGCCCTGACCTGTTGGCCGACCGGTCTTAACCGGTCGGACCAGGTTGTTCGTTGGTCCAGGGGCTTCACAAGAGGGATAGTGGTGTGGCCGACCGGTCATGACCGGTCAGGCTTCTTATTTTCCAAATTCTCTTTCTTTCTTTCCTCTTATCTCTCTTCTATTTGCTTTCTTCTTTCTTTGGTCCTCCTTCAATCTTCATTCAATGGCTCTAAATGGCTCTTTTTGGTCTCCAATTGGGTGAAGTCGCTCTCGTTCCTGCAATCACAAAACAAGCATTAGATAGGCCTTTTAAATACACAAACCATGCATATAATGTGATGTAATGGGTTGTAACATGTATAAATTTTAGGTTCAACACACCCCCAACCAGCTTTTTGCTAGTCCCGAGCAAAACATGCATGAAACAAGTTCAAACCTCCAAAACCAACTCTCCTTCAGAAACTATGTTTCTATCCATTCCAAGACATACATGTATAAAATTCAGAAAAATTAGGTGATAGAAGTTGAAACCTTAAACTCTTAAAACATAATAAGTGTCTATATGAAATTCCTGCTGATTGATTGATAAATAGAAGAACTCGAACAAATTCAACCTAGTGTGTATAGTGAAAGTTCATCTCATGAGTTTTTGGGATTTTCTTCTTCATAGATTAGTAAACCATGGATCTCAAGGTGCACAGAGCAACAACAAGCCTATGACAGGAATTTGCCTTACCATCCTTCCGACAGCTTTCACACTACGTCCCAATTTCGGCTTTGGTTATGAGTAGACCAACCCACAGTTGGTAAATAGGTAGCCCTTTTCAGAATTTTTCACCATTTTCTCCATTATTCCCAATTTTCATCCTTCCTTTTCCTTTTTCTTTTACATTAGATAGGATTTTTAGAAATCTATATCTTTCGTTATTTTCCCATGGACAAGGACAAAGTATCTTGGCTTGGTTCCTCAACACCTCAAATCTAAGTCTAGCCAATCCACAAATCACATAATCCCTTCAAACCATGAAAATCGTGTAATGCGAGCCAGGTATAAGAGTGTTCAAATTTTCTATCAATCACATAAATAGGGAAACTCACATATAAAACCATTATATTAAGAGAAGTTCAAGACTTGCAACATTACTCACTTCGTATTTCCTTTTCTTATACTCGTATAATCTCGAATGCATAGAAATAAGGTTTTCTAAAAGAGTTGAAATTTTAGAAAATTCGAAAACAATTTGCACATATGATGCTCGAAATGTTGCAAACTGCTAGAGGAAGCACATCTCACCCCCTAACCAAATCTTACATTGTTCTCAATGTAAAAAGATATGCAATGAGCATGAACATGAGAGCAATGGTAAAATACAAGAGAGTGAGAACAATAGTACCTAAGAGAGTCGATCATGGAAGTTTACAACTCCGACAACTAAATCCACTAAAACAGTAAAACTAAAATAGAAAAAGCAACTAATCATAATCTATGCGATACCTCCGTCAGACTAGGAGATCAATCATCCTGATACACTGGATCATTCAGAGTGGTGGACGTGTCCTCTGAATCAAATTTCTCAACAAATGGTTTAAGGCGTTGTCTATTAACTTTAAAATAGTTACCATTTGCGGCATTCTCTATCTCAACAACCCCATGAGGAAAAACTTCTTTAACAATGTATGGGCCGGTCCATCGAGATCGCAATTTTCCCAGAAAAAGATGAAGCTGAGAATTATACAAGAGCACTTTCTGACCTTCATGGAAAGATCTCCTGAAGATGTGCTTGTCATGAAAGGCATTCATCCTACTCTTATTAATTCTTGAGTTCTCGTAGGCATCGTTTCGGATCTCATCAAGCTCATTCATTTGGAGTTTGCGAAGCGAGCTAGCCTTGTCAACATTAAAGTTCAATGCCTGAATTGCCCAATAGGCTTTGTGTTCAATCTCCACAGGCAAGTGGCAAGCTTTCCCATAAACAAGTCTATAAGGGGACATTCCAATGGGGGTCTTGTAGGTAGTACGGTGAGCCCAAATCACATCATCTAATCTTAATGACCAATCTTTGCGATCTAGCCTCACCGTCGTTTCCAAAATTTATTTAATTTCCCGATTGAAAATTTCAGCTTGCCCACTCGTCTGTGGGTGGTATGGGGTACTCACTTTATGCCTAATTCCATATTTCTTCGTTAAGGCTTTAAAAGTCCTATTGCAAAAGTGAGAACCACCATCACTAATGATGGCTCGAGGCGTTCCAAATCTGGAAAGTATGTTTTCTTTAAGGAACTTTAGAACTGTACGATGATCATTGGTTCTACATGGAATAACCTCTATCCATTTAGACACATAGTCTATGGCAAGCAATATATAGACATGTTCAAAAGATAAGGGGAATGGTCCTATGAAATCGATGCCCCAACAGTTAAAGACTTCAAAATGTTGAATTGGGGTAAGAGGCATCATATTTCGACGGGATAATCCTCCTAACTTTTGGCAACGCTCGCATGCTTTACAAAACTCGTGGGTGTCCTTAAATAGAGTGGGCCAATAAAAACCACACTGCAGAATTTTTGCAGCGGTTTTCTTGGCGGAAAAATGACCCCCACATGCTTGATCATGGCAAAAGGAGATGACGGAATTCTGTTCATCATCAAGGACACATCTCCTAATAATTTGGTCTGGACAATATTTAGATAGCATCCCAGAAAAATCTGTGCATTTCCCTTAAAAATTTTCGTTTGTCTTGCGCAATCCAAGGAATCGGCATCGCACCTGTGGAAAGATAATTAGCTATATCAGCATACCATGGTGGATGCATAGCAACAAAGAGTTGCTCATCAGGGAATGAGTCCTTAATAGGTGACTCGTCAATGAAATTAGGTAGGACTAGGCTGGATAGATGATCTGCCACCACATTTTCTACTCCCTTCTTATCCTTGATCTCCAAATCGAATTCTTGAAGGAGTAGGATTCATCTAAGCAAACGGGGCTTGGCATCCTTCTTAGAAAGAAGGTGTTTCAGTGCCGCATGATCTGTGTAAACGATGACCTTGGATCCTACTAAGTAAGGCCTGAATTTGTCCAAGGCAAAGATGACGGCTAGGAGCTCCTTCTCCGCAGTCGAGTAATTGACTTGGGCGGGATTCAAGGTCCTACTAGCATAGTAAATAACATGGGGCTTCTTATCCTTCTTTTGGCCTAACACCGCCCCAATAGCATAATCGCTCGCATCGCACATCAACTCAAAAGGTATGGACCAATCCGGTGGTTGCATGATAGGAGCGGTTGTCAACATGTCTTTTAGCTTTAAAAAAACTAATTGACAGTCAGCACTCCACTCAAATTGGTTCTCCTTTTGGAGAAGGTTAAATAAGGGCCTTGAGAGATGACTAAAATCCTTTATGAACCTTCTATAGAAACCGGCGTGTCCAAGGAAGGACCGCACATCGCGTATGCTTTTGGGTGGTGGTAGATTTGAAATTATATCGATCTTGGCCCGGTCTACCTCTATTCCATTAGATGAGATGATATGTCCAAGGACTATTCCTCTTTGTACCATGAAATAACACTTTTCTCAGTTTAAAATGAGGTTCTTCTCCTCACATCTCGTCAAGACCAACTTCAAGTGATTGAGGCACTCATCAAAAGTGCAACTAAAAACTGAAAAATCGTCCTTGAATACCTCGAGAAATTCACCCACCATGTCCGAGAAAATACTCAACATGCATCGTTGAAATGTGGCGGGTGCATTACATAGCCAGAATAGCATTCTTCGGTATGCGAAGGTGCCAAACGGGCATGTAAAAGTGGTCTTCTGGGGCTATCTCAATTTGGTTGTAACCGGAATAACCATCTAGGAAGCAATATAATAGGAATGACCTGCTAGCCTCTCCAAAATTTGATCCATGAATGGGAGAGGGAAGTGGTCCTTCCTCATAACTGTGTTTAGTTTCCTATAATCAATGCACATATGCCAACCGGTGGTCACTCTAGTCGGTATAAGCTCGTTGTTGGTGTTTTCTATGATGGTAATATCAGATTTCTTAGGGACAACTTGGGTAGGACTCACCCATTGGCTATCCAAGATGGGGTAGATGATACCCACATCTAGTAGCTTTAACACCTCGGCCTTGACAACCTCCATCATATTTGGATTTAGCCTTCGTTGAGGTTGTCTAGTCGTTTTCGCATTTTCCTCGAGGTGTATACGGTGAGTACAAACCGAAGAATCTATCCCTTTGAGATCTGCTATTGTCCAACCTATAACTCCCCTATGTTCTTTGAGTAGCTCAATCAACTTGAGCACTTGGTCTTTCCATAGGTGAGAGGTAATGACAACCGGGAATGTTTCTTCTTAACCCAAGTATACATATTTAAGCTTGGATGGCAATGGTTTAAGGTCAAGCTTCGGTGGTTTAATGTCAGACGGTAGAGGTCTTGATGTGGTTGGTGGCAATCTTTCAAAATGGGGCCTCCACCGGCTAGTACCAACTACCGGTCTCTCAATATTCAATACTTGCACAATTTCACTAATGATGGGGTCTTTGAAATCTTCAAAATGTTCCAAGCATGTCTCCAAGCTTTCTAGTGGTTCAAGTTGGAGGAGCTCTTTTTCTTCAAAAGATTCGAGCATGTTTACCTTGAAGAGCTCGTCATCATTAACATCCCTGTGCCTTTTGCCCAAGTGGAATACATTCACCTCTAATGTCATGTTCCCGAAGGATAATTGCATCATCTCGTTCCAGCAATTGATAATTGCGTTTGATGTAGCAAGGAACGGGCAGCATAAAATCACCGGTATTTGAGTGCTAGCATCTATAACCGATTGTGTGTCCAAGACGATAAAATCTACCGGGTAGTAGAATTTGTCAACTTGGACTAGAACATCCTCAACTATCCCTCTCGGTACACGGATGGATCTATCAGCGAGTTCCAATGTGGTTTTGGTGGGTTTTAATTCACCAAGACCCAATTGCTCATATATCGAGTATGGGATCAAGTTTAAGCTTGTCCCCAAGTCTAGCAATGCACGCTCAATTCGGTAGTCTCTAATTATACATGAGATTGTGGGACTACCGGGATCTTTGAATTTTGGGGGGTCTTTTGAGTGAGAATGGCACTTACTTGCTCATTTAGAAAGGCCTTTTGCTGCACATTATATTTGTGTTTAGTTGTGCATAGGTCCTTTAGAAACTTGGCATAAGAGGGGATTTGTTTGATGGCATCAAGTAATGGAATGTTTATCTTGACTTGTCTAAAAATCTCTAAAATATCATAAGAGTTTGGGAGAGATTTTGGAGCGACCAATCTTGAAGGAAATGGTGCTACGAGCTTGTAAACACGTTCCGTTTCTTGTGGGGCTAAGTTAGATCCGTCCTCATTCTCAGAATTTACCGAATCATTAGGCTTGTCGGCCTTCACCGGAATAGTTTTGTCAATTTGTTTACCACTTCTAAGAGTGGTGACGGATTTGGCTTGCTCCATATGTTGGTTGGAGGGATCATGAATGATTACTTCATGTACTTGCTTTAGATTGGGCTGAGGTTGGGCCGGAAAGGTCCTTTCCCTAGAATTCAAGCGTCCCTTAATCTCATCAACCGAGACTTTAAGCTCTTGGAACAATTGTTGATTTGATTGATTGATTTGCGTTTGTCCTTGGATAAAGCCTTTAAAGTATCCTCCATTGAGAATTAAGGTGGGGCCATATTTTGCATAGGTGGCCCTCCTTGAGAGTTGGCAGGAATGCCCGTGGGAGCATTCTTCCAACTGAAATTTGGGTGATTCTTCCAAGTAGAATTGTACGTGTTACCCACCGGTCCATTAAAAGGCCGTTGATAACCATATGTGGCATTTGTGTGTTCACGTAACACCTCTTGAAACGCAGGAATTGTAGGACAATATTGCGTAGCATGTAAATTGGTGAAACAAATCCCACATATGGTCTCGATAGCTTCATTGGACTTCGAGACTCCACTTTTACTAAGCTCCATAGCCTCGATCTTCCTTGTGAGGTTGGTTAACCTTGCATTCACATCGTCTTCCTCCTTGAGGATATAGATCCCTCCTTTCTCTTTTTCTTGAGGAGGCTTGGGGTTATTATATTTGTCCGAGGTATCCCAAGATTGGGCATTCTCAGCCAACATATCCAAATAACTCCAAGCTTCATCTGGATTTTTGCTCATAAACTCGTCGTTGCACATTATCTCTACGAATTTGCGCATATTAGAACTTAATCCATCGTTGAAGAAATTTATGATTTGCCAACTTTTGTAACCATGATGTGGGCAAGCAAGTAGGAGGTCCTTAAACCTTTCTCAACATTAGAAGAAAGATTCATTCTCTTTAATCGAAAAGTTCATTATGGCTCTTCGAAGGGTGTTCGTTTTATAAGCCGGGAAGAACTTTTTTAAGAATTTCCGAGTCAACTCGTTCCATGACCCTATCGAATGTGGTCTAAGAGAGTGAAGCCAAGTCTTGGCTCTTTCTTTCAATGAAAAGGGAAAGAGTTTGAGTTTTATGGCATCTTCAGAGACATTGGTGTATTGCAAGGTAGCTACCACTTCTTCAAACTCCTTTAAGTGCAAATATGGGCTTTCAGAGTCTAGCCCATGAAACTTTGGTATAAGTTGAATCACACCCGGCTTTATATCGATGTTTCCCTCAGTCGGTGGTAAGACCACGCACGAGGGTGTAGTTGCACGGGCCAGTTATAGGTAGTCCCGTAATGATCTCATTGGAGGAACGTTATGAACCTCATTCTCTCCTACTCCCTCTTGGTTTGTGTTTGTAGTTGGAGTAGGGGGGAGGATTCCTTATAGGTGTTTAATCCATACTCCCCAAAATTTCACTATGTTCTACAAATTTTCAGACTCGTCTATGAACGGAGAGTGGTCCAACTAAACCACCTTTAGATTTTAGACGATTGTTGTAGTCACGTTCCCAATGGGACATAAACCACACAATCCAAATTCTAACTAACCTAAGTCCTAAAATCTGAAATTAATCTAAAAATTGAAAATCTGCAAAAAGCATTAAGTTAGAAGGATATTACCCTATTCGCTTGAACTAGAGAAGAACTCCTACAAAACAAAACAATGGGTTCTAGGAAATCAGAAAAACCTATCTACACCTACTTCTACAGCCACTAAAATAATCTAGAACCGTTATCTAAATTCCCCGGCAACGGCGCCAAAAACTTGTTTGTTCGACTCAAGTGCAAGGCTGCGATGTATTAATAAATTTCGGTAAGACCGAGGTCGATCCACAGGGAATTAGAGAACAAATTCTTAGTTATTCCAGCAATTAAGATTGCAATAATTAAGGGATTCAATCGAGAGAATTGTGTTAAAACAGTAACTTAAGGAAAATAGTACTTAGAGGAACTAAGGCTTTCAAGGATCCACTTGTAATAATCCCATGTTAATCCAATCAATCCAAGCATAAACACAACTAGATTTGAAGTTCTATCTCTCATCTAGTTGGAAGATAAAGCATTAATCACATTCAATCCCACTTAAGTTGAACTTCCAAGTTCTAGTCCTATTCAACCACATAGAATTCAAAATCATAGCCTTCGGAGTAATAACCATGCCTATGGACTATGGCATGCTCAAGGGTTATCATAATTCGAATCTAATCAAACAAAACATGATAATCTCAGAGAATTGAAAGGAATCCATGTCCGAAGCACATGAACTCTCATAAAACTTCTAAAAATATCAACTTTATAAGAACTAGAACATTCAAAATTTGAACTTGAACTGAAGCTACTTAAATCAAACTGAATTAAACATAAAATTGGCTACAAGCTTCACCTCTCAGCCTTAGCTAAGAGATTATAGCCGAGCATTGTCATACTACAACTAGAACTCATAAAAGAAAACTAGAAAACATAAAAACTCGGAGTTGGGAGGGTTGCAAACGCTCCACGACGACTTCCTTCCTCTCCTACGAAGTTTCTCAGCTTCTCTGATACTCTAGGAAGAGACCCTAGGTGTCCTTTTATAGTGGAGAAGCTCTATTGTGTCGGAATCTTCCAGAATTTGCGTAACCTTACATACTTGCGCAGAGAAAATCGGAGTTCAAAAAAGAAACTTCTGTCTTACGCAGGCCTGACCGGTCTTGACCGGTCGGATTACCAAGAACAGAGTCTAGCGTGCATCAAAGGGGCCCTGACTTGTTGGCTGACCGGTCTTGACCGATCGAACCATGCTATTCGTTGGTCCAGGGGCTTCACAAGAGGGACAGTGGTGTGGCCGACCGGTCTTGACTGGTCTGGCTCCCTTGGCCGACCGGTCAGGCTTCTTGTTTTCCAAATTCTCTTTCTTTCTTTCCACTTTTCTCTCTTCTACTTGCTTTCTTCTTTCTTTGGTCCTCCTTCAATCTTCATCCAATGGCTCTAAATGGCTCTTTTTGGTCTCCAATTGGGTGAAGTTGCTCTTGTTCCTGTAATCACAAAACATGCATTAGATGGGCCTTTTAAACATGCAAACCATGCATATAACGTGATTTAATGGGCTGTATCATGTATAAATTTAAGGTTCAACATGGCACCCTTTCGGATTTTCACCACGTCCCAGGTATTTAATCTTGCCTGCCCCTTGGCAGCTATACTGTTTTTACCCTTGGCGCCCTTTTAAGTTTTCACCAAGTCCGCTATGTGCCCACTATTTTTACTTGGGGCGCCCTTTTGGGTTTTCACTCCACCCTTTTTGTTTAGGCACATCTTTTTTTTTTTTTTAAATAAACGCGGCAGCTAGAAGTCGAGAATCCGTCGTTGCTGGCCAATGGCAGCCTTTCGGCCCTTATCTTAACTTACAATAGTAGAGTTGTCGGCCTCAGCTACAGACCTTTCTGAGGTGGATGGATGGATAAATGTGTTTCTTTTGAGTTAATTTTTTTTTGGGTTGCACGCCTTATATTGCCCCCCTTGTTTCTCTTTTCTCTTTTTCTTTTATTTTGCTCTTTTTTTCTTTTCTCTTCTATTCCACTCTCTTTTTTTCCTCCTTTTAAAACCCTTTATTAGAAACACTTATTGGTGGATGGGAAGGGATTCCCAGAGGTCTAAGCCTTGACCTCTTGACTTCATCTCTACTAATGTAATTCTTGATAAGGTTGGATTCGCTTACCTGTGAAAGATTTTCACGCTATCAGCGTTGATTGGCTCAGGAAGATCCACACCTATCATGTTGGTGAGCCTGAGGGTGCCTCCTGGAAGAACATCTCTGATCCTTGGGCCTTGCCCCTTGAGTTTGATAGATGCGGCGATGTTTGTTATAAACCCAATATAACTTTTCTTTGTTCGGCTTCATTCTTCATCAACACTCACGTTGATAGGATTTTGACTTGAACTCGTAGGTCTGTCTTCTGATTTTAAGCTTCTCCATGAACTCCTCCATCCTTAGATTCCAAAGGATGTCCCATTGCCAATGTTGATAGCATGTGGTAACCCTTAACAATTGATGATGTCATTCTTCATGAGAATTATTGTTAGTGCATATGTTTGTCAATTAGCAAGTAGTGTTGGTTGTCTAGTCTGAAGAGCCTATTGAAAGCCAACAATTTGGAGCTTTGAAGACCTTCCACAACTTAGATTGAAGAATCATTTGAAGACCACCAACTCCGAGTATGAATGCAAAGCCCAACCTTCTCCTCAAACCTCATAAAACTAAAAAATCCTTATCCCTAAGTGCTTTAATCCTTTTTTAACATCTTCTAGCCTTTTACGGAGCTCACCATCCAAGAAGATCAGCCTTGGATCCTCTCAAGGTCTCACAGAAGAAAAATACTCATTCAGACCTAATTTAATTAGAAAAGAATTTTTGATCGATTGGAACACTATCCGATCAATCTGAAAAACTGTCCAGAAAATGCCAAAAGTCCTTGGACAACAATTGCGATAGATCGGAACACTATTCGATCAATCAAAAAATTCATCCAGCAACTACCAAAAGTCCCTAGACAACAATTTAGGTCAATTGGAACACTATCCGATCGATCGGAACTATCTGTTCAACAATACTCAAAAAGTTCTCTAGACTAGTTGTTCCAATCGATCAAACTTATTCTGATCCGATCGAAATGGCCGTTTTCTAGCCGTTGCAAGCTTGTTTATATCATTTCATTGCTAGATCTTGGTCTCTTACAAGTTGAGAATCCTCAAGAGCTTGGTTAGGTGCTTTGCTATCATCCCTTCTACCCAAGTCTTGATTCCTTGAGTTCATTGTTCAATCCATGCTGATTTCATCAACATTAATGAGCATTCATAGCTTGGATTGAAACATGAACTCAAGCCCTCATTAATGGCTCTTGACCTAATCTTTATTTGTTATATTCTCTTGTCATAAATGCCATTAATGAAGATCTTGGTGAAATCCCTCTTTATCATTTAACCCTTAGAGAGTTTCAACCAAACCTTAATCCCTCACCTTGGAAACTACAATCAAGCATTCAATACAAGGTTGCTGATCAAGGGAGCTAAAGAAGGAGCCATTTGTGCAAATCGAAGCTTCTTCAACCAAAGGCGCAATCAAGGGCCTCAATCAGCTAAGTATATTTTAGTTTCTCGAGTCCAAGAAACTTTCTCTAGTGTTGAGATTTAGATTTTAGAGTTTGAAGACCCAAACTCAAGTGAGTCCTTGTGTGAGACAAGTCCTTGGGTATGACAAGCCCTTGTGTAGGACATGAGTTTGTTGTATTGGTCCTTAGGTAGGATGAATCCATGTGTTGAAGTCTAGTTCTTGTGTAGGCTGTTAAGGTTTATGGTTAACCTCATTTAAAACCATTATGATAGTGAAATCTGGTCACTTAAGGAGTAAGTGGATCAACCGAGAGTGGAGTAGGTATATAACCGAACCACTATAAAATCTCTTGTTTGTGAATGATGTCTATCTGCTTATATGCAATTGCTTTACTCCTTCCATACTTATGATGAATTAATAATATGTTTTTTTTATTACTAAGCAAAAAGTCAAATAGTATTCAGCATATCAAGTGTTTGTGGAAATGTTTCTGAGATGTAATTTATATTCTCATATATGCCTTCTAGTAACATTTACATGTCTATGAGTGTTTAAATTGTTAAAGTTAAAAAGTGTCCTATTCATATGCATTCTTTTATATATGCTTTATTTATTTTGGACAACGGAACGGGAGCATGGATGATTTGACTCCCGGCGTGCATGATTGATTTGCCGCCCCGCTGTACTTTGGGTTAGGTGAGTATGGTTGACTTGCAATAGGTATCCTAACATCCAGGGGTAGAGGGATCTATTCGTCGAGCATGGTTCATTTGCCCAGGGCATGGTTGATTTGCCCGGTTGGAGATGTTGAGCATGGTTGATTTGCTTGGTTGAAAATGGGGGGCATGGTTAATTTTTTCGTATTTATATATTTATTTCATCATACACTGAACATATTCATCCATGACATCATGATACTCACAAGCATCATTCAAGAACACAACTCATAAAATTATTTAAATGGTACATGAAAATAACTTTTCATACATAGTATTGCATAGGATCTCACCTTAAATCAATTGGAATTTTCTTGTCTTGAAAATGATCTCACTAAGCTTTTAGCTCATCAAAATCACCACAGTTCTTGCAGGTCTTCAGGGAGAAAAAGACGTAGGCAGAGCAGCGTATTCAGATGATCACATTTTACTTAAGCGGCAATCGTAGTTGATTTATTTTATTTTGTAAAATTCAATCTGATGTTGGTAGAGAATTAGTGAGATTAATGTAAAAAAAAAAAGGGAGTTATAATTAAATTATAATTTAATAAAGTTTATTTCAATTTAAATTTAGATATTCGATGTGTGGAATGGAATCTCAGAGAATCTATGCTCAAATTTTCAATTTATACCCTGGAACTCGGGTTTTGGGTTGTTGTACTTGAGTGACAGATTGGTATCAGAGAAAGATTTCTAGAATTGCAAAGTGCCTAGAGTTAGAGAAAACACCTAGTGAAGTTGGAGTTAGGATTATGATGCCTAGTAAAGTCTTAGCTAGAACCTTCCTTAAGGATTAAGGTGGTAGTTGATTGATGACGGTTATGATTGGGATAAACATGAAAGATCATTTAGGGTATCAGAGCCTAGGCTTTAGATTCCGTGGAGGATCTTAAGTATAGGTTACACTAAAGCTTAGGTACGAAGCCTAGATTTAAATTTTGGTCTGTGTAATCTAGTGAATTTCAAGTAGGGTCTATAGCTGTACATAGGAAATTATTGTAGAGAACTTGAAAATAGGATAGCTTGAAGACAAATGGGAATGGGTGCGCTATGTATGATTTAGTTGTTGTTGTACTTAATGTTTGTTTTGTATAAAAAGTTGTCAATTGCTTGCCTCTATTTGAAGATGTTGCCCATATTATGATGTTTGATTTGTTTGTAATGATGTTTTATTTTGGGACGGTTAGTTTTGCTAGGAATGTTGCTTCTAATGTCATGTTTGTTTTTGCCTTCTTCTACTATGATTGTTATGTTTCTAATGTACTGTGATTGATTGCCTTATTTTTTATGTTGTTTCTGTTTGGATGTTATTGTTGATTTTCTTTCTCTTTCGTGATAGCGTATGCTTAGGCACATCAGAGTGCATAGTGGACGCTTGGTTGCAGGTATCATTGAATCTTGAGGATGAGATTCTCGTAAGGGGGGTAGATTGTAAAAACCTGAATTCATGCAGGTAGTCATACACTTGTGTACACATAAACCTAGGATTAGTCGAATGTAGCAGACACTTAGATATATTGAAGAGTAGTATCTTTATCCGTTAGTCTAGTAGGTGGATTGAATTTCGAAGATGAAATTCTGTGTAAGGGTGGTAGAATGTAATACCTCGGAAATTTAGTTCATGAGTAGGTGGATTGAATTTCGGGGATGAAATTTTATGTAAAAGTGGTAGAATGTAATACCTCAGAAATTTAGTGCACGAGTAGGTACATGAGTTTATGTTCACACGTTAGAATTTAAATTTTAGGTCGTGTTGTTCACACGTATACACTTCTATACGTATTCCGACACTTTTAGGCCTCTGAAAAACTTAGTGTGCTTAGTTAAGTCAATTGACTGACCATTAAAATGATCTGTTGTTGCTAAATTGAAAGATCTAACCATCCACTTTAATTTCGAACAATGCGATCAACGTAGACCAGCCGTTTGATCTCCAACCGACCTATACAAATGTCTATCCATAAATTTGATTCGTCCATCTTGTCCGTCACTAGAAATATTTTTAGATCATTGATTTCCTAGCCCTATGGACTTCTCAGACGTGCTTATTACACCCCAGGATTCTGGAATAATTTAAACATAATTTAATAAATTATTTAATAGATTAAATAACTTTTAATATTGATAAATTAATAATAAATAATCGGTAGAGAATTAGCATATGGTCCCTTTATTAAAGTTGCTCAGAATAAACCTTAAAATAACGTAGAAGTATTTGATTTCATAAAACTCACAAATTTACAATAATTACGAAAATGCCATTAGTTAAACTCAAGTTAAACTGACTCTCTTTAAGTATTATAGTTTCTGAAGATCATTTTCATGCAAAACTTAATATGCCAGCTTTTGGGAATATTTTAGTTGTACACGTAGAATTTCAGCCCTCCGATCATCCTACAAATACCCTAATTAGAAATTTGATCATAAGTGGACCACCTGACCTCGGATCTGTTCCAATTTTGGTACCAACCCCTAAAATTTTGTGGCCTACTTTCTGGATGGAGTGGATTTCATATAAACATTTAGGTGGGACCTACGTGTGCGATACACACTGTTTGCCAGGCGGTTAAGCCGCGTTTGACCATGCTCACGACGGACGGACTCCGTCTTCTTCTCCGCGCTACAACTGCGATAGCGGCACCCCACTGCCGTTCCAACGTCTCACGCTATTCATCATAGGAGATCCCACCATCAAATCCAATTCGTCCATCGGATGCACAACCCAATTATACCCTGTCCGTTGGATTATTCAAGACTATCCATTGGCTGTGTGGCCCACTCCAATCTCCCAAAACAGTCAAGAAAATTAAGATTTGGCAAGATCCGCTCAATGATGTTGCATGGAAGGCGGAGATTCACCTCATTAGTGTTGTGTGGACCCCACCTAGCTTTCTAATGAGTCCCATGCACAAGAACTTTTCAGAATAAGCAGTTTCCTTCTCCAACTTGGATTGAATTTGAGATTTCTTCCGCATCCTCCCGACCGACTCTAAGATGTTATAAAACTCATCTTTCTGTCTCTCCTTTCTGGTGATATCTCTTGAGAGAGAGAGAGAGACCATGAGGAGAGAGAAAGGTCGTTTGTAGAGAGAGAGAGAGAGACCGTGAGGAGAGAGAAAGGTCGTGAGGAGAGAGAGAGAGAGAGAGAGAGAGAGAGAGATCACGTGGGAGAGAGAAGTTATGTTGTTGCTGTCTCTCCAGAGGAGAAGAAGAAGAAGAAGAAAAGAAGGAGAAAGAAAGAAAGAAGAAAGAAGAAAGAAGAAAAAAGAAGAAATAGAAGAGGATTTCTGTTGAGTTAACCCAGCGAGTCAACTTGCTGAATCGACTCACTGACGTGTTGTTTACACTTGGTCTAGCAATAGGTGAGTGATTCTTCCTGAGGATTTCTAATTGATTCTCTTAAATTCTTCCTTTTATTTGTGTTGTAACTTGGCGTTTAGAACTTCCACTTTCTCCCTTGACAAATTTAGATGTGTAGTATTGATTTTATTCCTAGTTATCCATCTCTTATCTACTACTTAAATATTTGTCATTACCTTAGTTTCGTTTCCTCATACGTTGAGATAAATCCTCCCTTCTCAAATTTGTCTTCCTAGTTGAACATAACAAAATTTTAGAAAAGCCTAACTTAAGCTTAGATCACGTACAAGACATCACCATTAAAATAACACTAAAAGTTTACATGTCATTCTCTATTTTCACGTTTACAACAAACTAGGGTTAGATGAGAAATTACTTGAATAAAGATAATGCATGCATGGTATGATTGGACTTGAACTATTGAATGCATTATATGCTTGAAAAGTGATCTCATGATTCATGGCATTCATATGCATTCTTTTATATATGCTTTATTTTTTTTGGACAACGAAACGAGAGCATGGTAGATTTGACTCCTGACGTGCATGATTGATTTGTCGCCCCACTGTAGTCTGGGTTAGGTGAGCATGGTTTACTTGCAATAGGTATCCTAACATCCAGGGGCAGAGGGATCTGTTCGTCGAGTATGGTTCATTTGCCCGGTTGGAGATGTTGAGTATGGTTGATTTGCTCTATTGAAGATGGGGGCATGGTTGATTTGCCCATATTTATATATTTATTTCATCATGCACTGAACATATGCATCCATGACATCATAATACTCACAAGCATCACTCGAGAACACAACTCACAAAATTATTTAGATGGTACATGAAAATAACTTTTCATATATAGTATTGTATAAGATCTCATCTTAAATCAATTAGAATTTTCTTGTGTTGAAAATGATCTCATTGGGCTTTTAGCTCATCAAAATCACCACAGTTCTTGTAGGTCTTCAGGGAGAAAAAGACGTAGGCAGAGCAGAGTAATCAGATGATCACATTTTACTCAAGCAACAACTGTAGTCGATTTATTTTATTTTGTAAAATTCAATCTAATAAGACGTTGGTAGAGAATTAGTGAGATTAATGTGAAAAAAAGGGAGTTGTAATTAAATTATAGTTTAATGAAGTTTATTTCAATTTAAATTTAGATATCCGATGTGTAGAATGGAATCTCAGAGAATCTATGCTCGAATTTTCAATTCACAACTTGGAACTCGGGCTTTGGGTTGTTGTACTCGAGTCCTGAATTTCAGGACGTGATATGGTAGGCTCTCAAAGGTTGGATGCTTCTACCATGAGAATTTGTTCGAGATCGGTGATGATGGCGATTGCCCTATCTCTGAAGATGTGCTTGACCCTTTGGTGGAGATTTGAAGAGATAGCACCGATTCTGCGAAACAAGCTCTGATCAGGAAGGAGATGGAATGAAGCTGAGATGTCCAAGACCTGAAGAGTGATGGTTGATGTTTTTGGACCGATTTGAACCTTGACATCAATCTCCCCTTCAACCTGTCCTCTGGAGTTGTTGGATGTAGGAACCATTTGGAGGACTAATGGCTAAATCGAACTGGGCAGGTCCTTTTGAGTAGAGTTTGCTCCCTCGATTGTGGCCACATAATTGAAGCTAGGCCCTGACCTTGCTAGGGCATGCGACATGTTGTCCAAGGAAGGGTTCTCTTCTTGGAGGATGATGGCTGAAGTGGAAACAAAGTAGACAGGTGTGGCGGGCAAGTTGTACCCCTGGTTGCTTATTGGAGTGGGCAGGTTGTGCCCCTGGTAAGCTGGAGTGGGCAAATTGTGCCCCTAGCCGGCTATTACTAAGACTAAAAGATTATGCCCCTGGTTGATTGATGTTAAGATGGGTGGGCTTTGCCCCTAGCTCAAAATGGGCAAACCATGCCCCTGGATGTTGGGATTGAAATAACTGGGGTACCCCTTGCAGGATGAGAGGCTCAAATTCCGAATGAGAGTTGATGGCATGAATAAACTGGAGATGGGGCTCTTCTTGGCTGATGAAAGCTGAACAGGTAGGAGGTGCTCCTTACACACTTAGGGGTGCGGAGAACGAACTGACCGAAGATGCCCCTTGTATGGTGAGGGGTTCTGAGATTGGACTGGTTGGGGGTGCCCCTTGCCAACCTTGATTAAGGTATTATGGGTTCCATCTCGGCTATTACTGATGCGGTTATCCATGCTGAGGGAGGAATAATGTGACTTCAGTAGAGGCGATAAGATCGTCTTCTTCCAGTGGATGGGGGACGGGAACACTTCCGTTACCATTCTCATATTCAGTGAGCCTTCCTTCCACTATCGGTTGTACTGGGGAGGCCTGATGAGGCCACCAAGGAGAGATCATCCCAACCCTTATTCCGGCTTCAACTTGTTCCTCGGCGCGGATGAGTTGAGTGAAGTTGGTATATGGATACGAGACAAGGTATCCAGAGATACTCGAGTTTGTCGAGTGAATAATCATGGACATTTACTCCTCATCGTCGATGAGTGTCTTCATTCTATCAGCCATGGCCCGCCACCATCCAACATAAGTTAATAATGATTTATCATTTCCCTGCCTTAAGGCTGCAAGATCTGCCCTTCTGGGTGCCGAGTTAAGATTATATGCGAAACGATCGACAAATGCTTGAGAAAGTTGTTCCCAAGTCTTGATTCGATGGTGATCCAGTAATGTGTATCATTCTAATGCATCACATTTCAGGGATTTCTGAAACATACGTATCAACGCTCCGTCATTTCCCGCCACGATATCAAGCTCTCCACAGAAAGCTCGTAGGTGTTCTATAGGACACCCTGTCCCATCATATCTTTTAAATTTTGGTACCTGAAAGCCTTGAGGTACCATTGCATCGAGAAAGGGACAGAGGTCCTTAAACTTGGTGGATGGAAGATCCACCCCATGCTAGAAAAGAAAACTGTAAAGAAACCCCGACCACATGAGCATGTTGAAATTGACTGGAACTCTAATTAGGGAAAGTATGTTGGAATTGGCTGGGAGTTCGAGTTACGGGATGTGACTGAAAATGACTCCCATTTGCAGGGGGATGCTGAAAGAAATGCCTTGAGGTGGAGGGTTGTTCTAATTAAGGGCATTCATTAGGAGGGTATCGAAAGTCCTGCACCAACCCTAATGACTGTGGTTGGGATGAACTGGAGGTTGGAAGAGATGGTTATTGTTGTCGGTAGTCTTGGGCAGACTCCGATGGTTGTGTTTGATTTGAACTGGAGGCTGGGAGGGCCCTGAATGGCTATTGTGGTTGTTAAACTAGGACAACTTGACTGTTAGCTGTTACTGCAGCTTACGCTTGCATGAATTATAAGAACATTTCTTGTATAGCTCTCATTCCTTGTGACAATTCTTGCATGATTGACGTGTTTTCAATTTGTGGTTGTTGTGCTAGAGGTTGCGCTTCGGTCATGTCAAGGACAGGGAAGATGTGACCTTCCTCCTCATGGTCCGACATGGCTTGCTGAACTCTGGTGTGGATTATGTTATGGTAGGGAAGCTGTTTCCGAGGACGTTGAGTCCGAGGAGGCGCAATGGTCAGGGATATGTTCTACTCTTTTTTTGAGTTTTGGAATTTTTTATTTTTTTTGTTTATCGATGAAATGTTATGCAAATGAGATTGTATGAGGACTATTGACTTTCAAGTACTAGAGGGATTCCGTTTTTCAAGTTGGATCACGACTAGTGAGATTAGCATATCTCCAACAAAGTCGTCATTCTGTGGACGCTCACATTTTCGCACTCCCCCCCCCCCCCCCCCCCCCCCCCCTTTTCGAAGGTGCACGAATTGCCGTTGCCACGGGCTCGCCTCTTTCTCAAGGGCTTTTTCTTGTCGTGTTATCATTGGATTTCACTGGATATGTTTGGATAGATTTGTATAAAATTAGAATCGCTACTAGCCAGTTACTTCGAATCTACAATCAGTTAGACCCCGTAGAAATGTTAGAGAAGGGTATTTGAAGATTCCTTCCTTTAAAATGACTCTTTTTTATCTACGGTCAGAGATTCAGGCAAGGGATCATGGTTACGGGGTGGGAAACTGTTAGGCACCCACTCTGCCCATACCAAAGTATTGTCTTTACTTCACAGAATCCAACTAATACTTGAAAGTCTAAATTAATCCTCGTGCATTCTCATTAATGATATAATGCATGAATATGAGTCTAAACAGTAAGAGTTTCTAGTGGGCAGGTTCCAATCAGATAGGCAAGCCCAGAGCATACGCTCGAACTGACATGTGCTTTTATGCGATATGCATGATGTGTGTTTGATCGGTTAGAGTTTCTTATGGGTAAGTTCCGGACGAGCCGGCAAACCTCAGAGCATACTCTAAGACCTGATCAAGTGTTTGTAGTCGAATGATAAGCAGGAGGTTGGAAAAATAATAAATGTTGCACTATGCTAAATGCGAATGAGATGATGCTGGTATAAGAGTAGTTAGATGGACAAATGTATTGTAAGGGTTTACTTCAAGTGGCTAAGATTGGGATTTAGATTGCTTGAGAGGTGCTACAATCCGAATATTGCACACCCAAGTGCAGGTAACGAAGTAGTAAAATATTCGGTAAGACCGAGGTCGAACCACAGGGATTGAGGTTAAGAACACTTAGAGGAATTAGTTTAGGTGGGAGAGATGAAATCTGAATTATCCACGAGAGTAGAGCAAGTTGTGTGTGATAAATGACAAAAATAGAAAAGGAGCTAAGGCATTAGGGATCCACCTTTGCTTAATCCACAAGGTTTGACGCATTGGTTCAACTATAACTCATTTGGAATCGAATAAAGATATATTCCAATTGGAAGAGAAAATGGTTAAACCACTTGCATATTTCATAAAAGATGGTGATCTGAATCGATTGTTTTGATCATGAAACACTCTTTGTTGATCACAAGGAATTCCAAGCATCCACTATGCCCGGAGTCGATGATGGATTAAGGGGCTTATACAACAATAGCGTCTGTCGAGGTGGATAACCAAACCAATCAACCAAAGAGAACTCCAACATTTAAGCACAACTGTTGAACCAAAAGAACAAAAGCTTGCAAATTTCTTCAAAGGCTTCACCCCTAGCCTTAGCTAGAGGTTTAGCCAACCATGCTACAATGAAAGACTAAATTCTCTACAAAGGAAAAAAAAAAACTACTCTACACTACAAAACAAAAAAGAAAGAAAGAAAGAAAGAAGAGATGAGAAGAGTTGTGGGATGGTGGAAATGAGGGAGAGGAGTCCTCCTTTTATAGCTTTTTGGGAGGCTTTAAGCCTAGGTGGCACTCCGAGCCTAAAGCAATTTTTCTCTAGGTTTGGGCTTGGAGTTAGGCTTGGATGATGAGGTGTCATAAAAAGGTACTCCAAGCTTAGGTGTCACTCAAGCCAAAGCAATTTTTTTTCAGGCGCGGATTTCCTGCGAAAGCCTTGCGCAGGAAGTTCCTGTGCTTGGAACCAAGGTGGGGCCCACAGTGATGTGTTTTGATAAATCCACCCCGTCCATCCATTTTGGGAGCTCATTTTAGGACATGAGAACAAAAATGAACCGGATCCAAGACTCAAGTGGGCCGAAAATGTGAGGATTGAACGTCCACAGTTGAAATATTTGTGGAGCCACAGGAGTTTCGAATTAGGATAATATTTGTGTTTCCAGTTCATCCCAGTAGTAGTGACGTTATGAACGGTATATATGTCATATAAACATCACTGTGGACCCCGGGGAGGTTTCAATGGTAGTAATTTACCTACCCACCTTTTCCTTTAGTGAGGCACACTTGAGTCTTGGATCTGGTTCATTTTTGTTCTCATGTCCTAAAATGAGCTCCCAAAATGGATGGACGGGGTGGATTTATCAAAACACATCACTGTGGGCCCCACCTTGGTTCCCAGCGTAGGAACTTCCTACGCAAGGCTTTCGTAGGAAATCCGCGCCCTTTTTTTTATCTAAGTTTGGGCTTGGAGTTAGGCTTGGAGTGGTGAGGTGGCATGATAGCCTTACACATGTGTGGAGAGAGAGAGAGAGAGAGCTCCATTATTGATTGCTCCATACGTATGGAGATGTGACAGCTGTGATGAAGGTCCACTGGAGTTGATGCTGCTGAAGATGAAGGTGGGCCTGCATGATGGACGCTGGTCTGAAGGATGGAGAAGACATTCAGCCTTCTTGCTGGTGGACGTTCGTGCTACTGGTCCACTTGATGGATGGTGGAGAGCCGTAGCTGCCACATCCATGAAGATACATGAAGATGGAGTTGGAGGATGTTAGATACATGGTCCACATGATGGATGGTTTGAAGCTGTCCCTGGCCATGTTCATGTCTGCAGCGTGCAAGGTGGAGTGGAGTGAAGCTTGTACACGTGAGGCATGGTTGTAGATGCAGATTGCTGCAGCTGGAGTGATGGTCGGTCAGCGATTGAAGATGGATGGGAGAACAAGTGCTGAAGGATTAGAGCATCTATTGTAGCCGTTGATTATCTGGTGGGGTCCACTGTCTGGACAGATGGGTAACCGATGGAAGGACCTTGGTTACATGAAGATCAAAGACGGTGTGGAGGTTGCTGCACAATGATCATTTGCTGGCTCACTTGTGATGTGCGGCTGGAATGTTTGGAGGATGGACGACTGGTGATTATTGGAAGGTCCACTTGATGAACGGCTGGATTGAAGGACAGCTGCTGCTGAAGTTTGGACATCCAGTCCTGGTGGACGGTTGCAGATGGATGGTGATTGAGGGCCTGATGTGAGGAAGGTGTTGCTACATAACTGCTAGGAATGGAGACATCTCCACTGTCTTGATGGATCCACGTGTGCTGGATTGGAGATGATGATCCACTCATGCTGGATGATAGACGTGGATTGCATGTGGGGTCCACAGCGCTGGCCACTGTGATGGACAACTGGATTTGGGACGTCTAGGGCTGGACGCTGATGATGCTCAGGTGGGCCCACGGGATTGTTGCTGGGACATCTAGCCTTGGAGATGGATGGACGGTTGTTGATTGGCCTTCACTGGACGGCTGGAAGGTTTGGATGCTGGTGATGCTTGCACGTGTAAGGTACTTGGATTTGCTCCACTATGGATGGACGGTAGAGATGAAGATGGTGGCCAACTGAGATGGTTGGACGCTGGAGCTTTGGGCTGACCGTTGATGGCTTTGGATGGTGTTGATGAATGCTGGACACGTGATCAACAGCTTGTGGGGTCCACTAGATGATGGATTCCTGCAGAAAGTTGATGAAGCTGCTAGTCTTTGATGGCACATGTGGCTGGAGATGAGGTCTGCCGCTGTTGAGTGTGAACAAGTGAGGAAGCTGCTGACCGTTGTATTAGTGGCTGATCTCCAGATGAAGGTGGGATCCACAACGATGGCCACTGTGATGGACGGCTGTTGCAGCTGCTGATCGGACGGTGTCTGATGGGAGCTGCTCGTCCTCAAGCTGCTGGTGGACTGCTCCTTGCTGAAGATGACGCTGCAGCTGGTGGAAACGTCATCTGTTGGACGACTGCTGAATGAAGAGCTTGATGATGGAGAGCTCCGATCAACGGCTGAGATCATGTGATCTGGTTTGTTGGTCGGCCAGTTCTCCTGGACGTTACAAGGTCCACTTTGTTGGTTGTGAACTTCATCAGGATGGTCAGCCCCACTGAACAATATTGGTGATGAAAGGCTGATGGGCTAGACGCACCGGACTTGGAGAACGGACGGTTGATGTCCTGCATGGAGCTGATGTGTGGTCCACCATATCTGATGCCGTTGTACCTGGGTTCCACCTTGATGGAAGGTGGTTGATGGTCATTTGATGCTTATCGTGCTCAATGGATGTGGTGCTGCTGACCGTTGGTTTACATCTGGCTCATGTGATGAGGTCCCCTCTAGCTGGATGGTGGAGAAGAAATCTCCATCAGCTGATGTTGTTGTGCTTCCAACAGGTGGGGTCCATAGTTGGACGGTGGACGTCTGAAGGTGAGGTCCACTGGCTGAGCTAGATGGGCTGCATGCTTAAACGGTAGAGATCTCCTCCATACTTGCTGAGTTGGTGGTACGTGCATAAGGCTGGATGGAAGTGTATTGGAGATGATCCGGTCCATTTGGTGTTTGGCATGGTTGGTACCACATGTGGACATTCAATCTTGACAGTTCAAGCTCGTGTGATCTCCAAATCACTACCATCAAACATGCACATTCTGGACTTCCAATGAGCGGTTGTGGTGCGGTCCACCATAGAATATGATCTATCATTTGATCTTTACGGCCCGATTTCCTTCAAGATTGCCACACACTTGATCTTGATCACTCTTAGGTCTTTAAACGCCCTGATTGGCTCGGATCTTGTCCAACCTCTCTTGATTACCTGAACATTGAAAATTCGCCTAATGAGGTATAATTAACTGGAAAAACAATAATAATACCTTTAATAACCAGGGTTAATTATGCAATATTAGGTACTTATCAAGAGGCTTGGACCAGGGTCAAGCTGGCCTGTGGACTAAGGCTAGGCTCTTCTTACTCGGGCGCTCCTTGGTGGAGGAATGGGCTAAAATGGGTGGAGATGGAGTTGAAACTCTCAGGCTGCAGACGTGAGAAGTGGATGTTAGCAATGAAAAGGAAATGAGGTATTTATAGCTGCAAGAAGTGACAGTTCTCGTAAATAGGGGCGGGCAACCCCCTGGGGGCCGCCCGTACGATCACTTTGCTCTAGCTTCGGAGCGTACGGACTTCGAACCTGAAGCAAGAAAGCCTCAGGTTTGAGGTTCAGAGTTACTCCGAAGCTGTAGCTCGGAACTAGGTGAGTTAAATGAGTTTTAAGGATGGTTAATAAGGTGAGTCGACTAGGTGTAAGGGCTGGACTGACCCAGTGAGTTAACTCGGTGATTTGACTCATCGGGTTGACTCACCAAGTTTAACTTTTTAGGAAATTTTGTACTGATTTTTTCTATGGATGATTTTTCGAGCTGATGTTTAGGGGTGAGTTGACTAGGTTCAGGCTTGAGTTGGCTATGGATTGAAGCTTGCAAGGGTGAGTTTGACTGGGTTTGGATATAGAGTTTTGGGGTATGGACTTTCATCCATTCAAACATCTCAACCAACTTTGTAGCCGAAGGTGGGGTGTCTACAGGTTGCATAGATTAGTTGTTTGATTAGTTAAATCATTTGTTAATCTATACATGATAAACTAGTTGCTTAATTGTTATATCCTTGCTAGTCTATGTGATTGAATCCACTAAGGCTTGAAAGCTGAAGTGTTCTTGCTTACTTAGCTTATATTGTTAAGTTAATATAAGCTGGCGAAAAGAATTTTCAAAAGGTCCTAATCAACCCCCCCCCCCCCCCCCCCCATCCATTTCTCCTGGTCATTTCAGGACAAAGACCCAAAAATGAAATAGATCCAAGACATGTGCACCACGCAATTGGGATTAAATTGTCACCGTTGAAAACTAATTGGGGGCCCTTAGAACAAACTGATATTTGCATTTTCCCCTCGTCCAGGTCTATGTAACTTTATGAATAGGTTGGATGGCAAATAAACATTACGGTGGGCCTTAGGAAAGTTTCAACAGTGAGAATCATTACCGCCACTACTTCCTATGGTGTGCTCCACTTGAACCTGGGATTTACCTAAATTTCGGTCCTATTACAAAAAGTGGCATGGGAAATGGATGGACGGTGGGGATAAAATCCATACATCAAGGTGGCCTCTCAAAGCTCCTTCCCGTTCCCAGCTGGAGACAGGCAGGGGTAGGACTCAATCTTGGTCCTTTTCAAAAGTGGATTGTGTCCTGCCCAACCTAGACAATATCCATCCAGGCAGGCTCCGTGGGGCCCACAGTGATGTATGGGTTTTATCCAAGACGTCCATATATTTTTCCAGTTCATTTTAGGATATGAACCCAAAACTGAGGCAGATCCAAGGCTCAAGTGGACCACATAATGGGAATTGAATTCCCACCATTAAAAACTTCCTATGAGCGGTAAAAGCTTTGGATCAATTTGATATTTGTTTTTTCCCTCGACTTATGAACAGGATGGATAGCAAATAAACATCATGGTGGCCCCTAAGAACGTTTCAAGTGGTGTGGTCCATTTGAGCAATGGACCTTCCTAATTTTTAGACTTGTACCCTAAAATGATATGAAAAAATAGATGAACGGCATGGATAAAACCCATACATCATGGTGGGCCCTACAGAGCCCCTGCCCATCCAAGCGGGACAGGATGCAATCCACTTTTATTATTTTCTAAGTAAATAAGTCCGCTCTCCCCTCTCTATTTAGAAATTAAATAAGACTTTTCACCCGATTAGACCAAAGAGTGACACACACACATAGGCCGGATCTACTACTCAACATTGTAAGTTAAGCTTATCTTAAAAACAGTTTAATGTCGCTGTTTGTATGTCATTCGTGACATCCAAACCTTCCATCACATTCATCCAAACATGCTTTCCTTTGTGGTAAAAAATGATTTGAAAGCAGATCTCAGGTGGGCCATAAGAGGGACGGTATCATCCCAACCCCTTGTCAACTCTGACAAGGGCATTCTTGTTAATATGAAAATAAGGGAAGCCACTCGCAGTGGAACACAATAAAACACATACACATTATATTTGCCCATTCACATTTAAGAAATTACCGGTTTGCCATCCGAATTTGGGTTTGCGTTTAAATATTGAAATATGGCCTACTTTTATCAATATAAGAGATAGACATCATCCATTCTTTTTCCTGTGTACTTTTAGTTCATTTGTCAAAAAATAAAAATATTCTGAATAGTATCTGGACCACTGGAAGACTGAACATTTAATTTTTTCTAGACCATTAAAAATAACCTAGCTTGTATAGTCCACTTGATCATTATATATGCCTTATATTTTTAGGTTTTTCAAAACAGAGTCTATACATTTTAATGGTTTTAATGGATCTTAAAGAAAAGAAATTATGAGCCTAATGCAACATCACACGTATAAGTGCGGATAGTGTTTGCCGCTTCTGAGGATATCAAGTAGTTTGTTAAGACACCGGCTCCACCGAATATAGTGCCTGCCTAACTATGGGGCCCATCTTGATGTGCATATTTTATATCTTAACCATTCTTCTATTTCTATAGGTCATTTTAGGACAAGAAATGAAAAATGAAGAAAACTTAAATTTTAAATGGACTATATTATACGAAACAGTGAAGATTAAGCGCTTTACCATTAAAAATTTTAAAATGGATAAATTAATATTTGTGGCTGTTTTACTTGAACTCCAATCCGTTCATAAGGTCACAGAAGACTAGAAGTAGGGAAAACACAATTGTCATCTTATTGGTAAAGTTTTGTGACCTAGTAATGGTTAATCACCATTGTTTCCCATGATATGGTCCACCTTGTAATTAGATTTTCTTGACTTTCTGGGTAGAGTTATAAAATGAGGTAGAAAAATTGATTGATGAGGTAGATAAAGAATATATGCATTAAGATGGGCTCCATGGTATGGGCTGCATTGGTTTTGAAACGTTCATGACTAACTAAATTCAAGACTTTATGCAGAAGTGAGTTGTGTACACGGTAACGCATTATGAATGGTCGTACAGTCGTAAACCCTAAGGGACAGACAGTGATTTATGTATTTCATCCACTTCATCCATCCATTTTAACACAAAATTTTATATATTGAGTAAAAAATAAAACAAATCGAATAATCAAATAGACCACACCCATGGAAGAAGTGTGCATTGAATGTCTACCACACTAAGTTAAATCGTATGTCTTGGTTGGGATGAAGTAAGGTAAGTGGTATGATGTGACCATATCTTCGTCCAATTCAGATCAAATCTAGTGTCGAGCTTAATTACACCATTACATGCTGGTCATAGAAACATCAGCTCAAATGGGGCACACTTGAGGCACAAAAATCGAGTTCACACTAATCGGGTGTAGGTGGAGTAAATTGGTGTGACATTGTATGATGTGACATAATCTTCATCTAATTCTGCTCGAATTTAGTGTCGCACTTCATCAGACCATGAATAGCTTGCCAGAGAGATTTCTACTTTGATCAAGCTGATTGTATGGACCAAAACAGAGCTCACATTAAACAGGGCCTTGTGGGGATGAAGTGATGTGAAATGATGTGATGTGACCTAATCTTGGTCTAATTCACCTTGAATTTGGTATCGTACTTCATTGAACCATGAAGCTTGCTGGGTAAATTTCAACTCGGATAGGGCCTGGTGGAGGGACCAAAATTTAGTTCACATTAATTGGGGTTGTGCATGAGTGAGGTGATACACAATGGTATGATGTAACCTAATCTTTGTTCGATTCTGCTTGAATTTAGTGTCACTCTTTGTTGGACCATGAAGAGCTTGCCGAAGAGGTTTCGGTTCAGATCAAACCTATTGGAATGACCAAAACTTAGTTCGCATAAATTGGGCTATGTTAGATTAGGGTGAAGTAGTGTGACACTAGAACCAGATATGTCCCTCTTACGACACTGGAACTGAGTTCACATTATTCGGGCTAATCTTTGTCTAAGGTGAAGTGGTCTAAGGTGACCTAACTTCGTCCGATTAAGCTTAAAATCGGTGTCGAGCTTCATCAAACCATACAGGCTTACATGTAAAAAAATTTACCCTAATACGTCCCTTTTGAGACACCGAACCGAATTCACATTATTCAGGCTAGGTTTGGATGAAGTAGTGTGAAGTGTTCTGACATGACCTAATCTTAGTCAGATTCAGCTCGAAATTGGTGTTAAGTTTCATCAGACCATAACATGGTTACCGGTAAAATATCAAACAGGTTGGATGTTAAATAAATATTATAAAGGACCTATGAGGTTTTTAATGGGGGATATTCCATTTCGTATTGTTTTCATGTTGTGTGGTCCACGTGAGATTTAGATCTGCCTCATTTTTTTGTATCATACCATAAAATGATAGGAACAATTAGATGGGCGTTGTGGATTAAACTTATAGTTAATAGTGGGGCACATAGCGGCATCACCAGCTAAAGAGTGTATGTAATATATGTTGGGTGCGTTTCACACAAACCTTCGGGATCTCGCCCCCCAATACACTAGAATTATGGACTATGCTAATGCAATAATCAAGAATAAACATCAACCACACGAACACAAAGAGTTTTTACGTGAAAAACCCTCAAAAGAGGTAAAAACCATGGGACCTAGTCCAGATCAACAATCCACAATCTCAGGGAACTGTTACAACCGATCACAAGCACACACCGCTTGGATCAAACTTTCTTCACCCACGCAGGGATGGATAAACAACAAGAGAATAGTAAAAGAGGAGTGATCTCACCGATCCCGAGGACGTAGAAGCGCTGAGACGACCGTTGCGCAGAAGAACCCTTCTTCAAGCAACTTCTCCCTTCTACAAGCTTCCTCTTTCTCTCTCTTCTCTTTCTCTCTTTCTCACCTTGGACGTGTTTGCAACCCAATGGGATGCCCTAATGCCATTTTGGAGCGCTTAAGTACAAAAAACGGAGCAATTAGAGCCAGATTAGGAAACTGCATACAAGCAGTTCGCGCAGGGTCGGGCGCCCGGTCACCAGACCGTCGGGCGCCCGGCCAACTCAAAAACAGTCCAGCAATGAACATGAGAAAAAATGAATTTCGGGCGCCCGGACCAAACATGGTCGGGCGCCCGGCCGGCTCATCGGGCGCCCGGTCACCAAAACCGTGGGGCGCCCGAAAATGGACAAAAGTGTCCAGCAGCAAACCTCCTTCTGGGGGGGAATTTCGGTCGCTCGGCCACTATCTGGCTTGGGCACCCGGCCTCACCCTGCTGCATTCTCTCCTCTGACAGTTTGAGGAGGAAAACTCCATCAAATCTCCCCCTTTCCGACTCAGGGAAATTCACCTTCTTCAAGCCAGCCAGGTTTCTGCAAACCTCAAACTTGCCCTTGAGCAAAGCCTTGGTCATCATGTCTGACCCATTATCGTCCGTATGGACCTTCTCAAGCTGTAACACCTTCTGTTCCAAAGTATCCCTGATCCAGTGATACCGAATCTCTATGTGCTTCGACTTGGAATGCTGACTTGGATTCTTGCTCAAGTGTATAGCACTTTGGCTATCGCAATAGACCACGTGCTCCTCCTGCTTCAGGCTGAGTTCCTATAGGAACCTCTTTATCCTAGGCATCTCTTTGCATGCTTCTGTGACCGCGATGTACTCGGCCTCTGTCGTCGACAATGCTACGACCTTCTGTAGCTTGCTCTGCCAAGAGACCGCTCCCCCTGCAAACGTGAACATGAACCCCGATGTAGACTTCCTGGAGTCTATGTCACCTGCCATACTGCATCTGTGTAGCCTTCTAACATAGATTTTCCGTCACCATAGCATAGGCTCAACCTGGATGAGCCCCTCAGATACCGTAGTATCCACTTCACCGCTGCCCAATGTTCCTTGCCAGGATTGACAAGATACCGGCTGACAACACCAACCGCATATGCTATGTCTGGGCGCGTACACACCATAGCATACATCAAACTTCCTACCGCTGACGCGTAGGGTATCTTCCGCATCTCTTCCACTTTCGCCTTCGTCTTGGGACACTGCTTGTCGCTCAATTTGAAGTGACCATCCAGTGGAGTACTGATCGGCTTCGCTGCATTCATGTTGAACCGCTCTAGGACTTTCTCAATATACCGCTCTTGTGACAACCAAAGCTTCATGCTGCTTCTGTCACGGGTTATCTCCATTCCTAAGATCTGTTTTGCCGGGCCCAAGTCTTTCATCGCAAACGACTTGCCCAACTCCTGTTTCAGCCTGTCAATCTTCTTGATGTCTTTTCCCATGATAAGCATGTCATCAACATACAATAGCAGAACTAAGAAATCACCATCTGAGAATCTACGAGTGAACACACAGTGGTCCGACTCCGTTCTGTCATATCCATGCTTTAACATGAACGAGTCGAACTTCTTGTACCATTGCCTAGGAGCTTGCTTCAGCCCATACAAGCTCTTCCTAAGCCTGCACACCATATGCTCTTTGCCCTTGACTTCGAACCTTTTCGGTTGACGCATGTAGATCTCTTCTTCCAGGTCACCATAGAGAAAGGCAATTTTAACATCTAACTGCTCTATCTCCAGATCCATGCTAGCCGCCAACCCAAGCAACACCCGTATGGATGTCATCTTCACCACTGGTGAGAATATCTCCTCGAAGTCTATTCCTTTTCTCTGACCAAACCCTTTCACCACAAGTCTAGCCTTGTACCTTGTCGGTGAATTCTTCTGCTCATTCTTCTTTCTGAACACCCACTTGTTGCTCAGAGCTTTCTTGCCCTTAGGCAATTCCACCATGTCATAGGTGTGGTTTTTATGCAAGGATTCCATCTCCTCTTGCATAGCTTTCAACCACTCCCCCTTATGCTCGTCGGCTAGGGCCTCAGAATAGTCTTCTGGCTATCCCCCATCAATGAGCATAATGTACTCATGCGGCGAGTACTTCTTGGATGGATGTCTGTCCCTTGATGTCCTCCTCACCTGTGGCTCAACAGGTGGATCAAGTTGGGGCTGCTCCCCCTGTCCATCTTCTGTAGGGACTCCCTCATCCTCTGCACCTTGCTGTACTCCCCCGTCATCAGGCACCACGGGAGGAGTAATCGGATCCATGTCTTCCAGTTCACCTGAACTGGGTTGAGTCTTCTCTGGCTTTTCAATGTCTTCTATACACTGATCTTCAATGAAAACCACATCTCTGCTCCTGACGAGCATCTTCTCGGTTGGATCCCACAACCTGTAACCAAACTTTTCATCACCGTACCCTAAGAACACACACTGCCTGATCTTTGTGTCGAGCTTGGACCTCTCGTCCTTTGGTACGTGAACGGATGCCCTGCATCCAAACACCCTGAGATGACTGTACGATGGATTACGTCCAGTCCACACCTTCTCAGGTACTTCTCCATTCAACGGGGCTGATGGAGACCTGTTTATCAAATACACCGCCGTGTGCATTGCTTCTCCCCAGAACATCTTGGGCAACTTTGCATGGGATAACATGCATCTGATTCTCTCTACAATGGTGCGATTCATTCGCTCAGCCACACCATTATGTTGGGGGGTCTTGGGAACTGACTGTTCATGCCGTATACCCAGTGACTTGCAATACTCGTGGAAGTCACCTATGTATTCACCACCATTGTCAGTGCGGATGCACTTCAATGATCTGCCTGTCTCTCTCTCGACCATAGCATGAAACAGTTTAAACACACCAAAGACCTCGTCTTTGGATTTCAAAGCATACACCCAAACCCTCCTAGATGCATCATCTATAAAAGTGACAAAATACAATGCCCCACCCAAGGTTTTTGTCCTCATAGGACCACAAACATCATAATAAACCAAATCTAATGCATGTACTTTATTAGTATGAGAAGCAGTTTTAACAAAAGAAACTCTATGCTGTTTCCCAGATAAACAGTCAATACAGGTTTTGAGAGGTATGCCTGTCACGTCTGGAAGGAGCTGCTTCTTCGCTAGTAGCTGAAGCCCTTTTTCACTCATGTGGCCTAGACGCCTGTGCCACACGTCAGTAGCTGAATCCTCTGCTGCGTTCAATCTACTTTTGCATACACTGACACTTGCCTTGTAAAGAGTGCAACACTTCTTTCCTCTGGCAGTGATCAACGAACCCTTGATGAGCTTCCAGCGTCCACCAGCAAACCGGCTTTCATAACCATCATCATCCAGCCTTCCCGTCGACATCAAGTTGAGACGAAGGTCTGGAATATGTCTCACATCCCTGAGAACCAATGTACAGCCCACATCGGTCTTCAAACAAATATCACCGACCCCTACGATCTTCGAAACACCAGAATTTCCCATCTTCACTGTCCCATAGTCACCTGACTTGTAGCTTGTGAAGAAATCTCTGCGTGGAGTCGCATGAAACGAGGCTCCCGAGTCTATCACCCAGTCGGTGTCCTGACTCAAAGCCGTGAGACAAGTATCGTGATCTGCCGAAAGAATAACAACTACGTCACCATCTGAGGCGACCGCAGTAGAATCTAATTCATCTTCCTTCTCCTTTCCTTTACCCTTCTTGTCACTCTTCTTCTTGTGACATTCATGCTTATAGTGGCCCTTCTTGCCACAATTCCAGCATTCAACATCTTTCCTGCCAACTGACTTGCCTCTTGATTTATCTTGAGCCTTTCCGCCCTTTCTGTTCTTTCCTCTCCCCCTATCTTGTGTCACAAGGGCCTCTTGTTGAGCAGGCCCTAGGGACTTCCTCATTGTCTCCTCATTGAAGAAACAGCTTGTTACCTGATCCATGGATATCTTTCCGTCTGGCGCGGAGTTACTTAGAGACACCACCAATGTCTCCCAACTGTCAGGCAATGAGCTAAGCAGTAGCAAAGCCTGAAGTTCATCATCCAGGACCATCTTCATGGCGGAGAGTTGGTTCACAATGTTGCTGACCTCATTCATGTGTTCAGCCACAGAACCACCATCTTTGAACTTGAGATTCACAAGTCGTCTTATCAGGAAAATCTTATTGCCGGCTGTCTTCCTCTCATACAGCCCTTGCAACTTCAGCTATAGGCTAGCGGCTGAGGTCTCTGTAGACACATGGTGGAAAACCGAATCATCCAACCATTGTCTAATGAACCCCACCGCCTTTCGGTCCACTTTCTTCCAATCATCATCTGACATATCCTTTGTCTTCGCCGATATGCCTAGAATTGGAGCATACAAGTCCTTGCAATAGAGCAAGTCCTCCATCTTAGCCTTCCATATGGTCCAGTTAGAACCATTGAGACTGATCATCCTTGATGAGCCACCTTCCATAATTCAGAACAGATCCCACACCGTTCAAACAACTTGAACGCTCTGATACCACTTTGTTGGGTGCGTTTCACACAAACCTTCGGATCTCGCCCCCCAATACACTAGAATTATGGACTATGCTAATGCAATAATCAAGAATAAACATCAACCACATGAACACAAAGAGTTTTTACGTGGAAAACCCTCAAAAGAGGTAAAAACCACGGGACCTAGTCTAGATCAACAATCCACTATCTCAGGGAACTGTTACAACCGATCACAAGCACACAACGCTTGGATCAAACTTTCTTCACCCACGCAGGGATGGATAAAAAACAAGAGAATAGTAAAAGAGGAGTGATCTCACCGATCCCGAGGACGTAGAAGCGCTGAGACGACCGTTGCGCAGAAGAACCCTTCTTCAATCAACTTCTCCCTTCTACAAGCTTCCTCTTTCTCTCTCTTCTCTTTCTCTCTTCCTCTTTTTCTCTCTTTCTCACCTTGGACGTGTTTGCAACCCAATGGGATGCCCTAATCCCGTTTTGGAGCGCTGAAGTACCAAAAACGGAGCAATTAGAGCCATATTAGGAAACTACGTACAAGCAGTTCATGCAGGGTCGGGCGCCCGGTCACCAGACCGTCGGGCGCCTGGCCAACTCAAAAACAGTCCAGTAATGAACATGAGAAAAAATGAATTTCGGGCGCCCGGACCAAACATGGTCGGGCGCCCGGCCGGGTCATCGGGCGCCCGGTCACCAAAACCGTGGGGCGCCCGGCCTCACCCTGCTGCATTCTCTCCTCTAACCGTTTGAGGAGGAAAACTCCATCAATATAGTGAGAATAGATTAGGTGTTAGTAGGGTTCTTCTTTCAATGTTGTAACACATAATGTAAACCCATTTTCTTCAACTTTTGAAGTGGGACCCCATCGTGATGCATGCGTCTTATCCAGCCATCCATCTAGATGGCCAGACCATTTTAGGCCATGGGCACCAAGTCCGATTGGACTCTCGAATGGGCCACACCAGAGGAAATAGTGGAGAGTGATGCCTAGCATTGAAACCTTCAATAGGCCCACTGTAAGTTTATTTTCGAGGCCAACTTGGGGCCGTGGGGCCCACTGGCGACTCTCATAATAGTGTACGCACCTCAAATAATGTGGCCCACTATTTTGGCCATCGGATAGGCCAACAGGCCTTAGTGGGCCAACCATGTTCAGACAGCCCACCATACTTGGCAGAAAACACTATTCACGTAGTGTTATTGGATTGTGCACATGTGTCAGTTCTAGAGTTTTTGGGGTTGTGTGGCCCACCTTGGACTCTTACCGTCGCGTAGGTAAGATGCCCAGGTGGTCCACCAAGTTTGATCACTATAATGGGCCACAGACCCATGTGGGCCGATCTAAGTGCAACAAACCCAAATCTTTGGTGGATTAAACCTTGTTGACCAACGTTTGTCCACGCTATGTGGCCCACCATGCTGTTTATTTACCGTTCAACCTGTTGATAAGGTCTCGTACGACCTGGATGTAGGAAAAGCACAAATATTAGCGTGATTCAAACCAAATTTGTGGGCCCACAAAGACGTTAGATCAAGGAAAAGAATTGGCTAGTGACCCTAGTTGGTGCTCTATGGACCCCACCATGATGTGTATGTTTCATCCATGTCATCCATCCATTTTTTTCGGATCATTTAATGGTATGATCTCAAATTTGAGGTAGATCCAAATCTCAAGTGGACAACATAGTGTTGATTGAACGCCCACCATTAAAAATTTTTTGAGGGCCCTAAACGTTTTGGATCAAGATGATATATATATATATATATATATATATATATATATATATATATATATATATATATTCCTTCGTCCAGGTCTGTATGACCTAATCAACATACTAGATTTCAAATAAGTGGGCCCTTGGTGGTTTTTAATGGTAGACGTTCAATCACTACTGTTTCTCCATGTGTGCTCCACCTGAGATTTCGAAAGCCGTGAGCAAGGGCATTAATGGTATTGGTAACTATATTTAACTGTGCATATTTCAGGATTGAAAATAGATCACCAAAATCCAGTGGCAAAATTGTAATAAAGACAAGAATTATGAGTATACGTTGAGAATCCCCCATGAAAGGTGTCAGTATTAGTTTTATTGTGAAAAGACAAAATTAACCTCATCTTAAGATAAGCTTAACTTGTAATGTTGGTTATTGGATCTGGCCTATTATAATACACACACACAGTCCAACTAGTTGCTGTTTCAAGAGCTACTTAATGCTAATAAATATAACATGGAAAAAAGTTACTTCAAAGGAAAAGGTGTTATGGGCTTGTGTGGGCCCCAATCTGGCATTAATGAGAAATCCACTCCACCCATCAGGTGAGTCACCCAATGTTAGACCTAGATATCAAAAATAAGCCCCATTTGTGGTTTAGGTGGACCATACAATTGAAAACAGTGTACAGTGAAGGCTCACCTTCCAAACGGTTTCTTTGGGTATGGCTCAATTTAATCACGTATGGGTCGGATGTTTGGGCCTCGAGCCTATATTTTGGTGCAGCATCTAATGGTTGGAGTGGATTTCACATGATCGTCATGGGGGGCCCTATAAAAAATCAACAGTGGACGTCCCTGTCCAAATTGTTTCCATTGGTATGGCCCACTTGAATTGCAGGTCAGCCTGTTTTTTTCGCTTTAGGACCATCATGGGATTACACATGTAATGTTCGGATTGGATCTCAAATACATATCAAGGTGGGCCCATGAAAAAATCAAGGGTAGGCCTCCATCTCGCTTTATAAGTTCCCATAAAAGTGATCCATTCCTAGAGAGTAGTTCTTTAGTTCAGCGGGTTGGACTATAAAATATGGTTCACTATATCATTACTTTTAAAGTATTGAGTGTGTGAAAAATCCAATCCTTCCAGCAGATTAGCCCCAACACGAGGATCTTTCAGTACTATGATTAGTAGTATTCACTCATCAAATAGTCCACACCATTTAAAATAACAAACAGGCATTGGTAAATGACGATCATGTAGCTGGATGTTCAAGAGTTCTACAAAGATGATTATTATGATGGCCAACCTATTAGATGGCTTAGATGTCTCACACACACACACACACACACACACACACACACTGGTTGACCCTAACATATAGTCCAACCCGTTGGACATGAAACCTTAAAAAGATTTTGTCCAGCAGACTCCGATTCGGCAATGTTCTCTTCCATCGGTACTGGATGTGCTCTTTGGGCCCCACCATGATGCATGTGTTTTGTCCACGCAGTCCATCCATTTTTCCCTATCATAGCAGGGCATGGTCATAAAATGGAGGCAGATCCAAATCCTAGGTGGACCACACCAGTGGTGATTGAACGACCATCATTGAGAACTCCATTGGCCCCCCTACAAGGTTTATTTGTCATCCAACCTGTTGATTAGGTCTCACAGACTGGATGGCAACTTTTTAGTCTCAAGGCAAACATTTCGTGATTCACCTAATAGTTGGAGTGGATTTCATATAAACATAACAGTGGACCTACAAAAATCAAAGGGAGAGGTCCCTCTCGCAATTATATTCTCTAATATGGCTCTACCTTAACCACTTGTTAGTCAAATTTTTTAGCCCTATACATAAAGATGGATTACGCAACTGATGATCCGTGTTGATGGTACATAAACATCATGGCAAACCCTGTAAAAATCAAGAGTTAAAGAGTCCTGTCTCCCATTGTTTTCCTTGAGTTGGCTCAACTGAATTACAAATCCACCTGATTTTTTAGCCTTACGCTAAATTTCTATCACATACATCATGATCAGATTAGATTTCAGTTCAGTATCATGTTGGGGCTTTCCTCCGGCCCACTAGATTGGTTCTCACTGAAACGTTTGCCCACATTACGGTTAAGTGGGGAGAGATTTTTTAGGAGAGTAATAAATGTAGAGAGAGAGAGAGAGAGAGAGAGAGAGAGAGAGAGAGAGGCTACTTTTTCCAACATGAGAGATTATAGTTTTTGAGTTGTACAAGTGCAGTCCATTTGGGTAATGCATCAAATATGTAAGAAATATGGTCCATTGATCAGGTAGAGTAACTTGTACGCATGCAATGGACCAAAAACATTTTTTTTTTCTATTTAGTAGTTAAATTTTTGTTAGGAGAAATTTAGATGGTTAAAACTATATTACAAATGTCTAGATTCTACTTGCATGTGTGGCTTGAGTAATTAGTATTTTTTAATATTTTTTTGTAAATAACATCTAATTAGTAAGCCCTACTTGATGAACTGATCAAAACATTTAACATGTGCCTCTATTGTTATCAAATAGCATATAGTATACATAATCCCTCATTGAGGTCATTACATCTTCACAAGGGAAGTTTTTTCCTAATTTAATTCGGAGCTAGTTGGTCCAACACGAGAGATTATAGTTTTTTCCTCTATATATATATATATATATATATATATATATATATATATATATATATATATATATATATATAGAGAGAGAGAGAGAGAGAGAGAGAGAGAGTGTGTGTGTGTGTGTGTCACTCTCCTTAGAACTGCAAGGCTGGGGCTCGTGGTGCACCATAATGTGCATATGGAATCCACTCCAACTATTAGTGGAAATTTAGTCATCAGGCAGACAGGATTTAGGTGAGCCACACAAAGATAAATAATGAGAGAGAGGATGCCTACCCTTGATTTTTGGGGCGCCCATATGTGATTTATGTGGGCCATACCAAGTGAAACAATTTCGATGATGATGTCTCCAGCATTGTTTCCACTCAGGTGGACCACCTGAACTATAGATTTGGCTTAATTTTTAGCCCTAGAGCTAAATGATCACTATACAACTTATGGTGATCGGAGTAGATTTCACAACACATCATGATGGGGCCCACTGTCAGCCCTGCCAGTCTAGGTTTGACCGCCAAGCCGGTCTGGGTCTCCTGGCATGGTGTGGATTCTCTGTTGAGCACAACATGATATATGTGTTTTGTCCACCCGTCCATTCATTTTTCCAGCTCATTTTAAGGCATGAAACCAAAATTGAAGCATATCCTAAGCTCAACTGGACCCCACCACAGAAAGCAGTGAGAATAGTGACATCCAGCATTGAAACCATCTTACGGCCCACAGTGGTAGATGCCTGGGCGTTTCAACTGCTGGTATCGGGTTCGAAACCCACTAACCCCACCAGTGGGTGGGAGCATCGTGTGATTGACTGGGTGGGTGCATTGCCCATCTAATAGGGTGTGTGTGTTGCATGACTAACCCAAAAAATAAAATTAAAAAAAAAAAAAAAGAACGAAAAAGAAGGTCGCACAGGCCTGAAAAACAGGGAAAGACAAATACCAGCATAACTGGCCCCTATGATGTCTTCAATGGTAGAAATTCAATTTGCACTGTTTCATATGGTGTGGTGCACTTGAGATTTTGACATACTTCAATGTTGGTCTCATGCCCTAAAATAAGCTGAAAAATGGAGATAAACTGCATACATCATTGTGGGTCCATAGTGTCTTCACAGCTCGGCAAAGGATGGTTAGCCCCACAGTACAGAGTCCAGTAAGTGTGAATTAAATTACTTAGGGGTCATCCAGTTGGGATGGGCCACTATCATGTATTTGTAAAATCCACTCCAAGTACCATTGGGTACAGAGTCCAGTCAGTGTGAATTAAATTACTTAGGGGTCATCCAGTTGGGATGGGCCACTATCATGTATTTGTAAAATCCACTCCAAGTACCATTGGGTGAGTAACCCAATTTTAGGTCTTGGAGGGAGAAACCAACGCCATCTGTGATTCACATGAACCTCATGATTAGAGATAACGAAGGGCAACACTCAGCCTCCAAATTGTTTCCCTTGGTGAACCCACCTCAGTCACAGATGGGCTGGATTTTTTAGCATTTGGCCTAAAATGGGTTAACACACCTGATGCATGGAGTGGAATTCATATAAACATGAACCAATTACGCATAAAAAAAGGACTGTAAATATAACTTGTGGTCCAACTGGTTGGACTAGTGTTTGTGTGTGTGTGTGCGCGCGCACGCACACGCACCACGGGGTTCATTAGCCCATGTTATTAGACCTAGGGCCAAAAAATCGGTCACACTAGTGAAAACAACGTTAAGAGAACACCCACCCTCCAAATCATTTCCTTTTGTGTGGCTCACTTGAACCACGAATAGAGCTAATGTTTGGGCCATGTGCCTAAATTTTAGTGTGACTTTTAATGGTTGGAGTGGATTTTTAAAATACATGATGGTGGGCCCATCCTAAATGGATGACCCACCCTTTACCAACAAGACTTTGTGGGGCTCACCGTGATGTGTTTTATCCATGCTATCCATCCATTTCTCTAGCTCTTTCTAGTATATGAGCCCATAATGGAAGTATATCCAAAGCTTAAGTGGACCACACCACAGGAAACACTAGAACCAACCATTGGAAACTTCTTGGGGGGCACAGAAGTATTGGTTCAAGCATATTTGTGTTTTCCATTCATCTAGGTCTATGTGACCTTATTTACAGGTTCGGATGACAAATAAACATCACTGCGGGCCCTAAGAAGGTTTCAACGGTGGACATCATTATCCTTTCTTCAGCATGGTCTACTTGAGCTTTAGATATGCTTCAATTTTTAGCTCATGCAGTAAATATTATAAAACACACATATCAAGGTGGTCCACTTGAGTTGTGAATTTTACACATATAACATGGTGAGCCCAATGTAGTTGGGTGTTTTACATGGGGCCCGTACACATCCACATCTGCACAAGGATAGACTTGCAAATATAGAACGTGTGTCAAATCTTCACAGGACTACCAAAGGCTCTTCATTAGTCTGAAGATGAACGATTTCGACGTCCAGACCTCACACGTTGGGCCCGTAGACACCCACATCTGCACAAGAATAGACTTGCATGTGAAATAATATTCATCCATCAGGTGACCTGTTTTACTTGCACCTTACATTGTAAAATACAACATATTAGAATAAAATAAATTATGAGCAACTTTTTTTTTTGTGGTGGTATAATACGATAATAAATATAATTAACTTATATCCATACACTTTGTCCAATGGGTGTAATAAATATACATACTAGCAAGGATTAGGCGTGAACCAAATAGATTGGGGGATAATTTCCCAAGATTCGATACCATGATATCGATCAAAGCTTCCATCTTTTAAGTTGAATATGCCCAAATCGTGTCCCCATGGGGGAGATTCTTCAAAACACACATCCCACGCGTCGTCACAAAAATAGATACAATTCGCTTTGCAGTCGGAGAAGCTGCGAGCCGAATATGAAATTGATTGATTACCACCCACGAACAACGCATGGTCACCTAAGCTTGTTAATTGGATCCACATTGATCCACTTTGATTGAGCTTGAAGACTTCAAAGCTAATTGTTTTTGTTATCCACTTTCCATATGCATCACACACATCCCTACTCTTCTTGAAGGATCGTACTACGAGTAACAGATCCTCTGCAAGCTCTACCAGGTACTTCCTTTCATATCCTGTGGGTGGCAAGGTCAAACAAATTTCCGTGGCCACAGGAGAAGTGCCAAAAACATCCCAAGCTATAACATATCCTGCAAAACTCACCACGTAGAATCTACCTTTATAAAATATAATGTCCTGGTGGACTTTTTGGACTCGTGGTACCAACGGAGTCCATGACTCGTCTCCAGGTCTACAAAATGCAAGCTCCTCATGCTGACCATGGATGATCACAACCGCACAATTACCAGGCTGTGTTGACACGACCACCTTACGTATAAAGGAGATGCACACATGTTTTTGCTTGCACTTGACGCATGCATCTTTAGGAAATGGTACTCTATCAATGAGATATTGGAACTTAGTTGGAAGGTCGACACATGCATTTTCTGCTACTTCGCCTTTGTCTTTGACCATTGGAACCACAAACTGGTATGAGCGTCGTCTCCAATTTAACACACTTGGAAACTGCTTGAGCGACGGGAGTTGGATCTTAGCTCTTGAGAAGGGTTTCCACAAACTGATGTCACCGCTCTCATTGAGGGTTACCAGCCACCCATCAGACGATCCGATGCACCGCATACCACGAAACTCTGGTAGGTTGAGTGTCCTAACCTTATTGTCGGATAGGTTGTAGAAACTACAAGACCCACTCTCTAGGTTGCCAAGGAGCATCAACCATGGAATTTGTCGAGCCGGATGATACAACTTCTTTCCTAACGTTGAGTACCAAGAAACGCAAACAACACCAACACGGATATGGTCGATGTATGGCAGATGATTTAGTATCAACCCCAAGATGTCTTCTGGAAGGTCTGCCCAACTTGTTGCTCCATGCTTGCACCTTTTGTTACACATCTGTTTTTACATGTTCATGTGTTTAGTCAGAAGGCAATTGGACTTTTGTCGATAGTAAAATAAAAGGGTCAAGTCAAATAAATCTTGTAGGATGGATTTTAAGAGCTCTGTAAAGTGCACAGTGAACAAGGCTATCCAAATTGTTAGTCCCATTGTGGTTGGAGAATTATCTTCCGAATCACACTGATCAAACAATTCTAGCAATCCAATTAATGGCTGATTTTTTTTTTCCCTGAAAGTTGTAGGCGAAGAAAACAAGTGCATATTGGATATTATTTTCTCAATGGAATTTTTTGTATTATGCTCCATCCATAGCTGGTTTAGGAATTTGGACAGTTTATGTTGCTGTAAAACTATGCCATGTGTGTTATGGGTAAATTCGGGCTGAGCTCAAAACATGGAAAGCTTTCCACTGGGGTTCATCTTCTACACCAAGTATGGTCATGGACCGACTATTTAGGAGAGGAAGCTAAGTCAGCATATGGCCTTCTCAGGCCTCGGCTCACTCGGGCTCAGCATACGGCCTTTTTAGGCCTTGGCCCACTCGGGCTTAACATATGGCCTTCTCAGGCCTCGGCCCACTCCGGCTCGACATTCGGCCTTCTCAGGCCTCCGCCCACTCGGGCTTGACATACAGCCGTCTCAGGCCTCCGCCCACTCGGGCTCGGCATTTGGCCCTCTCGGCCTCAGCCCACTCGGGCTCGACATACGGCCTTCTCAGGCCTCGGCCCACTCGGGCTCGACATACGACCTTCTCAGGCCTCGGCCGGGCTCGACATTCGGCCTTCTCAGGCCTCAGCCCACTCGGGCTCAGCATTCGGCCCTCTCAACCTCGGCCCACTTCGGCTCAACATTTGGCCCTCAGCTTGGCAAGAAGACTGGCCTCATCCGCCTTGGTTTAACTCTCTTGATAAGATAAGGATAAGACTTATCCCACTGATCCAGATAAGGATAAGACTTATCCCACGCTTATCCCACTGATCCAGATAAGATATGGCTTATCCTAACAAATTTGGATCCACTTAAATCTCTCCAATAATTATCTATAAAGAGGCCTACGCACTCTCTCCAGGTATGGGCAATCCACCGCCATTAAACCTCCAACAACCTTTCCTTTCAGTATCCGTACTGACTTTGCCATCGGAGGCCCGTAAGCCGGGCCAACCGGCGGCGGTCCTAACCTTTCTTGGTGATTGCAGGTCCTCAATCTATACCATTCATCTCTGAGTGGAGATCAGACGACGACGAATCAAAGTTGGTCCCTGACCAACATCTGTTAGCCAATTTTTGGTGTTAACAGATTGGCGCCGTCTGTGGGAACGACTAAATCGTTCTCATCTACCTCTTTCTTCGTCATTCAGCCATCTAAATCTTCAGCAATCATCCAGTTGATGGACGGCTCAACTCACCACACGTGCGCAAATCTAGTGAACTCCAGCCGTCCATCAAGCTCCTCCAGCGCCAGCTCATCAATGGTCAACCGAGTAATGGTGGCTAACATTCCCACCTTAACCACGCGTACAGCAACCAAATGAGGGGATCTCCATCATCCATCGTCCACATCTGCCAAGTGGGCCTCATTTCCGACGTCCAACAAAGGACGTCCATCCAGGCATGCGTCCAACAATTCAAGCCATCCATGCTAGGCTCACCATCTATGATCATCCACACCTCTAGCAACTATGATTGATGATGGGTGATCATCACCATCTCAATCTGGCCATCAAAGTGGACCCTGCGCACCAGCTCTATCTAATCCAACGGTGGCTCAACAGTAACTGGTGGACCCCATAATCACGTCCAACAACTGGACGTTTCAACTACACCATCTTCTTGCTAGCCCAACAGCATCCATTTCCTCTAATCAGGTGTGGTGGATCACAAATATGCAAGGATGGCCAACATCTGCATCTAACGCTCAACATCTCCACATGGAGAAGCCTCATCAACTCCACTCATCTTTAAGTCCCATGTAACCAATAGCCATCTTTGGCCATCCAACAAGCTGATCCCCACACCTCCAGCCGTTCAGCTATGACGGGCCCTGCCATATCAACGTCCATTAAATTCAATGTAAGGAGAAACTTCATCTCAATTGTCTAAAACAACAGATCATCTACCATCCCGCTATCCAGTAGGGTGTGCGTCATTCCAAAGCTTGAAAAATGACAACTCTTGATGTCCATTGATCCAGAGTCTTTTGTGTGGCCCACCGATTTCTTGATCTGCTTCATGTTTTAACTCTTATATATACAAGATCCATCTTAGAAACCTCATGAATGGCATGGATTCCTCTTCCAACAGCCAAGTGGGCCCCACTTCATCACGACAAAAAACCAATTGCTATATCTCCCACACACGAACAATGTGTTAAACCCAACTTTCGTTCTCTCTTTCCAATCTGAGAGAGATTCCCTCTCACAATCCTAGTGAGTTTGCTCCAACTCATCTTAGCCGTTCTCCCCTCACATCTGACGGACCTCAGCACTCCAACAATTCCCTTAGCTCCAGCCAATCAAATTCTGAAAATCTCCGTTTTCTCCTCCACTCCCACAGCAAGTGCATGATCTCCCTCCATCTTCTTCCGTTCTTGTCGAAACTTCAATCCGTTTCCACATCCATATCGTCTAGCAGCTATGGGTAGTTTAATTGACAACCGTCCATCGAGGGACCAACTCTAGAGATGTCACCCATCAATCCATCGTCAATCATTCATTCTTTCACCTCATCCATGGCGAGATCCAAGAATCCCAGCACAACAACAGCTGTCATCAAGTACAAAAGGTGGACCATCTTCCCAGCCGTTGATCATGTCTTTGGCAAAGAGGAGTACTTTAAAACTCCACACGTGCGAGTCTCAAGTGGACACATCTTCAGTGTACAACCAGCTCACAGCCATTCAAGCAGCCGGGCTGCCCATTCAGCTCTCCCACATCCAGTCGTTCATCTCCATAACAATTATGAACTGGACGCCCTTCAATGAAGCATGCAGACCTCCACCTTCACTCTTGCAACAACAGATCAGCAACTCCAGCCATCCAATCTCCAATGGTCAGAACCACCTATGGCTACATCAGTCGTTCATCAGCACCCATGTACATCACCACCACCGTCCAGTTGATCAAGAGTTTTATTGTCATCATCATCCATCTCCGATAGTTGGCTGAAATCTCCACCATCCTTTGATCTGAACATCCAAAGGATCTCCAGCCATATCATGCCTCCAATAGCACCCTCAACAAACAGCTGGACATTTTTCATTTTTCACATATGCCCACTAATGGAACTGCATCTCGTTCAACTCATCGCCCAATCTGGACCATCCAATCTCCCAACACCTCCATCAACGACTAGACTTTCAACTACATCTAAGGGCTATCTAAGCCTCCCACACCTTCAACATCTCACATCACATCAGATGGGCATCGGTTCAATAGCTGTCCATGCAAAATCCCTATGGGAGCAGCACATCCTCCAGCCATCGTTTAGATGGACTCATCTTGAATGGAGCACGACCATGGAACGAGCATCTAGGATATATTAGTTCCTTATCAAGGAAGCTGAATCGGTCCCATCGGCCTCAACTTTGGCACTCATCACTCGGCCTACTTGGCCCACTCATTTGCACTCGGTCTTGGGCACTCGCCCTTGGTTTGGACTCGGCTCACCCGCCCAGGCTCGGCAACAGGCCTTGGCCTTGTTGGTCTTATCACTCTGCTCGGCCTACTCGGCTCATCATTTGGCGCTCGTCGCCCTTGGATCGACACTCACCTCGGGTATTTGGCAAACGTCCTTGGCATCGTCCTAAAGGCTTCGACAAACGACCTTTGCATAATCCAGATGCGAGTACGGTCGTGATCCGATTATTGAAATGTATTTATTCGCTTCGATCTCATCGCTTTGCCTCATCCATGCCTCAGGCCACGGTTCGAGCATTCATCAGTGAGGCCTCATCTTTAAGAAAAAGGATTTAATTTGGATCTGATAACTCATTTGGCAGTGCCGGTTGCCCCGCATAGCCTCCAGGCACCATAGCCTTCAGGCCACTTAGCTTCCGGGCATCATCGCCGACGGACATCGCCTCCAAACACCATCGCCTTCGGGCCATGCTAATTAAGCTCAACCTACTCAGACGCTTCAGTTGTAACCTCTTCAAGTTCCGTGCTCAGACTTTCTAACCACATAACTTGGGGGGCTTCTGTTACGAGTAAATTCGGGCTGAGCTCAAAACATGGAAAGCTTTCCACTGGGGTTCATCTTCTACACCAAGTATGGTCATGGACCGACTATTTAGGAAAGGAAGCTAAGTCGGCATATGGCCTTCTCAGGCCTCAGCCCACTCGGGCTCAGCATACGACCTTCTCAGGCCTTGGCCCACTCGGGCTCGACATTCGGCCTTCTCAGGCCTCGGCCCACTCGGGCTCGACATTCGGCTTTCTCAGGCCTCCGCCCACTCCGGCTCGACATACAGCCTTCTCAGGCCTCGGCCCACTCGGGCTCGGCATTTGGCCCTCTCGGCTTCGGCCCACTCGGGCTCGACATACAGCCTTCTCAGGCCTCAACCCACTCGGGCTTGACATACGGCCTTCTCAGGCCTCGACCCACTCGGGCACGGCATTTGGCCCTCTTGGCCTTAGCCCACTCGGGCTCAACATACGACCTTCTCAGGCCTCGGCCCACTCGAGCTCGACATTCGGCCTTCTCAGGCCTCAGCTCACTCGGGCTCAGCATTCGGCCCTCTCAACCTCGGCCCACTTCGGCTCAACATTTGGCCCTCAGCTTGGCAAGAGGCCTGGCCTCATCCGCCTTGGTTTAACTCTCTTGATAAGATAAGGATAAGACTCATCCCACTGATCCAGATAAGGATAAGGCTTATCCCACTGATCCAGATAAGATATGGATTATCCTAACAAATTTGGATCCACTTAAATCTCTCCAATAATTATATATAAAGAGGCCTACGCACTCTCTCCAGGTATGGGCAATCCACCGCCATTAAACCTCCAACAACCTTTCCTTTCAGTATCCGTACTGCCTTTGCCATCGGAGGCCCGTAAGCCGGGCCAACCGGCGGCAGTCCTAACTTTTCTTGGTGATTGCAGGTCCTCAATCTATACCATTCATCTCTGAGTGGAGATCAGACGACGACGAATCAAAGTTGGTCCCTGACCAACATCTGTTAGCCAATTTTTGGCGTTAACAATGTGCATGATGGAAAAGTCACCAGCCATTTCAAAATGGTGCAAAAATAGCATAGGAATATAGCTCAAGTTCAAGATAATGATCTTAAGTTTCAAAAGAAAATTCAAACAACTACAAACATCTTATTTGTGTAACTTTTGTTACATACATAAATAATCGGGTCAGCAATTTGGACGGTCTGGGCTTCTGTGTAAATATGACATGCCTATGGTTAAAGAGAGCACCAATTTTTTAAAACGTTGGTTAATTATCATAGAAGCTGACCCCAATTAATTGAAATGAGGCTTAGATGATGATGATGGTTAAGTATCATAGAAGTTTAACTCAATAAGATGAGGATTGCTAAGCACACATGCGTTTACAAGAAAGTATATATGCGCCTCAACACATAAGAATCTGGAACATGTGTGAGATCCAATCTACCCATTAGGGTGGTCCCAACATGTAGATACTAGTTCAAAAAAAAAAAAAAAAAAAAGTTAAGCCGAATCCACTCACTAAATAGGCCACAATGTTAGAACATCTACTGCGTTTTTCTTTTCCAAACATTTAATTTGTAAATTGTAGCCACCTTTCAAAAAATAAAAAAAAGGTAAATTGTAGCTCATGGGATCAATGCAATATTCTGACTTTCAGAAAAGGGAGCTGCATGGTCTAATGAACAGCTTGGATCTCACACAAGTCAGCCATTTTGGCACAGCAATTAATGTACATATGGAGTCCTTTGTACATGCGAGTTATTAGAAAAACAGGATTTTGTTTCTAAAGGGTCACAAGGATACATCATGATGTATGGTGATAGGATACACCAGGACTTAACTATGACTCTATCAAAAAGAAAATTAAAAAAATGATACACTGGGACTTCAGCCATTGAATGGGGTCCATTTCAATGACCTAAAACTTATACAATGGGCCCCACTGATGATGGAGGATATCTAAAATAACTCAATATATATATATATATATATATATATATATATATATATATATATATATATATATATATTTTGAAGGATAACCTTGAATTTATTGAAAAAGGAGAAAAACTACAAGCATAGAAGTAGAACATTGTAGCACAAACACTTGCAGGAAACTAAACCAAAACACTACAAGCGAGGTGGTGGTGTAGGAGTTAGTCATTCGAATAATTTTGTAATTGTGGTTCTTCTTTAAGTTTGGTAAGAGAAAAATGTTGATATCAATAAAAGTTTTCTCCATCTCTACTCCATTGTTCTTGTGATTATATATTTTTAATTTTTTTGCAATTTGGGTATCGAGATCTCATTGACTCGATAACTGGGTTGCACCAAGAGAGCAGCAATTTTTTTAAAATGTTGGTTAAGTATCATAGAAGCTGACCCCAAATCAGCATAAGGCTTAGATGATGATGGTGGTTAAGTATCATAGAAGTTTAAATCAATAAGATGAGAATTGATAAGCCCACACGCATGTACAAGAAAGCACATATGCACCTCAACACGTGTGGGACCCAGACTAGCCATTAGGTTGAGCGCAGCATGTAGATATTACTTCAAAAGAAGTAAGCCAAGCCACCTCAAATAGGTCACGATGTCAGAACAATTTCTGCGTTTTTCTTTTCCATCCTTTTAATTTATAAATAGTAGCTCATGGGATCAATGTAATCATCCAACTTCCTGAAAAGGGAATTGCATGGTGGAACCCATCTAATGGATGGCGTAGACACAAGTCTGTCATGTTGGCACAACAATTAATGTTTGTATGGAGTGCTTTGTACCTACGGGTTGGCTTAGAATAAAACAGGTTTTTGTTTCTAGAGGGTCAAAAGAATACATCGTGATGTATTGGAATAGCATACATTGGGATTTCAGCCACTGAATCGAGTCCATTTCAATAACCTAAATTATTTATATGATGGGCCCCACCGCGGATGGGGATATCTAAAATAACTCGGACTTTTTTTTAATTTACTGAAAAAGAAGAAAAATTACAAACATAGAAGTACAACATTGCAGCACAAGCAGTTTCAGGAAACTAAACGAGAACATTATAAGCCCCAATCAAACAGAGATGGAGCTATTACATCGTTATGTGATCCCCACACCTTCAACCCATGGCTGGATGCACCTGCTTTTGCAAGGAAGTCGGCCACCTCATTTGCCTCTTTCGCAATTTGTTTGAATTGGCTCGTCTGGCCTTTACAAAGGTCGAAGACTTCTACGAGCACAACCAGCAGCTACCCAGCTAATAACATTTCAATTTGTTCACCATCAACAGTTTTGTCACGTGTAGGATGGCCACTGCCTCAGCAAAATTAGACTCTTGAATGGCAAAAGGAAAAGAAAATTCCAATTTTCTTTTCCTGTTGTGACACCAAATGACACCACTCGGCCCCACAAAACCAAGATTTACGAAAGCATAGCCATCAAAATTCTCTTTGAAATGACCATCCAACGGTAGGATCCAATTCTCAGTAGACTTCCATTCATGGTATTCCATATCAGTAACGGTCACCATCATAACTAACGGCCGATACAGGGACATAACAAGTATTACATTACAAGTTACAACCCCCGTAACGGTTTTAAAAAAAATGTTGCCCAAATGATTTTGAAAAAAATCTAGACAATCTAGAATAATGTAAATATTCCAAATCTGTATTCCTTTTTTTTTTTTTTTTTTTGAACGTATTTATAGTACTGTAACAGTCCACTCTTTAGTGAGAGTGTTGTATTGGGTTATCTGGTAAATTTATGATTATGCGTCTCTAATGTTTACACATTGGAGTCGTATTTATAGTACTGTAACAGTCCACTCTTTAGTGAGAGTGTTGTATTGGGTTATCTGGTAAATTTATGATTATGCGTCTCTAATGTTTACACATTGGAGTCAAGAATTAGAAATCAGAAAAAAAATGCATATATACCACTTTTTTAGTTTTTTTCGAAAAAATGGCCCTTGGAGCCTCTATTCACCCAAATCGCTTCAATCTCCTATTTTAATCATAAAAACTATAGTACAAGTGATCAAAATCTGCTGGAGAATTATGTAGAAAAGTACCGTTGCGGGGGTTATTGGTTGTTATGTCCCAGAATGGCCGTTACAAACCCTGTAACAGCCAATACAGTTCCAAAAAACCAACTATCCCATTTCAGCCTCGTATTGTGCAACGGTCATGGCTGTTACCTATACTTGTTCGCCTTTATGGCCATATCGTAACGGATACAGAACACCTTGCTTCCATTCTTATGAGATTTTCCTCAATGCAAGGAAACTACTCCAGTTGACAGTTGACCTAATAATTTTGTCAATGACCCCATCTGCTTGTAAATGTTTCCTCCAGAATGTTCTATAGTTCCTTTCCATCCAAATACCTGAAAGAATGGCCAAACTAGCCAACTTCCAGACCTTTCTCCCAGTGTTTCCCCAACAACTAACTGACCATTCTCCAAATGCAGACTCGACGCCCCATTGTCAGTGTCACCCATTTTTGCCCAAACTTGTCCACCACCTTTCACGCACGCACCCACACACACAGATGGGCACTCGATCCCATGAACTAAGTGTTGAAACAGAGTCGGTCGACCGCTGAGCCATGGAGTCAGATCCCAGCTTGTTCACCACCTGAGTGGTGGCCCACATGATGGACCAGACTGGTTAAATCCATACCATACACACACCACAGCGGGCCCCACGTGGGCCACACCATAGAAAACAATGCACACAGTCACCCCAAACACCTCCGAAGAAGCACGGGTTGCATGCATTCCATACACACACAACACAATCAGGCCATCAAAAAAAAAAAAAAAGATGGAAAATTTCCTAAAAGAAACAATAGATCTACATTCGAAATGAAAAGGAACACATTAACAAATAATAAGGGGCAAAGAGCATACCTTTATAAGCTTGAGAACAAATTCAATTATCAAAAAACTAAATTTTTTAGCTTCGAAGCCGCTCACGGATGTGAAAAGGGGGAAATTTGATTACCACCTTCGTTCGGCAAATCAACCTTCTTGCATGATCGACTAATCGACCGAAATTTCCCCTTCAATGGCCAAATTGATCCAGAGAATTTAACGTTAGGGTTTGGAGGGGTGCTTACGTCGATTAGGGTTTCGAAAAAGCCCTTTTTAAATCCGACGCGGATGCGGATTGCCTGCGAAAAGGCTTTCCCAGGAAGGGAGTTCCTGTAATGGGAAGCTAGTTGGGGCCCACCGTAATGCTTGTTCGAAATCCACTCCGTCCATCCGTTTTTTCAGCTCATTTTAGGTCATTAGACGAAAATTGCGAAGGATTCAGAACTCAAGTACGCCATAACGAGAGGAAAAAGTACGGAAAGCAATGCCCCCGGGAAGGTTTCAGCTGTAGGCATGGGCGCGGATTGCCTGCGAAAGCCTTTGCAGGCATCTCCTGCGCAAGGAATATAGGTGGGGCCCACCGTGGGGTTTGTGAGACACCGTCCAACCGTCATGTGAGATCATTTTAGGCGTTGCAACCAAAATTGAACGGGATCCAAAACTCAAGTGGGCCGTACTAAAGCAAAAGGTGTGTAGGGAAATTCTTGCCGTTGAAACCTCTATAGGTCCACTGTGATGTTTATATGCCATCATTACTACTGAGATGAACTGAAAATAGAAATATTATCCGGATTCGAAACTTCTATGGCCCCACGAATATTTCAACTGTGGAAGTTCAATCGTCATGTTTTCGGCCCACTTAAGTTTTGGATCCTGTTCAATTTTGGTCGCAATGCCTAAAATGATCTCACAAAACAGTTGGACGGCATAGATTTCTCACAAACCTCACGGTGGGCCCCACCCAGATTCCTTGCGCAGGAGATTCCGCCTTTAGCAGGGAATCCGCACCCTCCCAGGGGCTAGGGCCGGCCTTGATTTGATGAGGTCATTCCCACGGTGATGGACGCGGATTGCCTGCGAAAGCCTTTCCCAGGCATCTCTTGTGCTCGGAACACCGTGATGTTTGTGAGAAATCTAGGCCGTCCAAACGTTTTGTGAGAGCATTTTACGCGTTGCGACCAAAACGAAATGAGATCCAAGGCTCAAGTGGGCCGTACTAAAGCAAAAGGTGGGTAGGGAAATTCCTACCGTTGAAATCTCTATGGGTCCACTGATTTTTATATGCATCCATACCGTTCATAATGTCATTCCTACTAAGATGAACTGAAAACACAAATATTTTCCTGATTCGAAACGTCTGTAGCCCCCCAATATTTCAATTGTGGAAGTTCAATCGTCACGTTTTCAGCCCCACGTTGCAACGCCTAAAGTGATCTCGCAAAACGTTTGGACTGCGTAGATTTCTCAAAAACATCACGGTGGCCGCACCTTAATTCGGAGCGCAACGCTTTTGCAGGCAATCCGCGTCCCACGAGTACGCACTTAAAATACATCAAACTGCCTACCAATGTCTCAACTGTGTTATTCAATCCCCATCGTTTCCTCTCGCGTGGGAAGTGGGAAGTTCGTGCGTGGGCCACCATGATATTTGCGAGAAACCCACATGTCCATCCGTTATGTGAGCGCACTTTAGGAAAATGCTTAAGCGCCGTTTGATAAATTGAAAAATGAGGTCTGAAAATTAATTAAAGTACTGAATTTTTTAAACACACATTACAAATGTTGAAAATTAGCAATTTATCATATTTGCCCCTATTATTTTAATTTATAAATTTTATGCCCTACAAAAAGAAGCATATTATTATAATGCCACTAATAAAATTTTAATAAATTTCTTACTAAATAAAGCCAAGGAGATGTATGATTTAGATGTTTTATGTTTGCCACGTCGAATTACATAAATCAGTTGTGTAAGGGGCAAGATGGGTCACACCATTAGTGGATCACAAACTATATTCCTTTTATAATCATCATAATACTACGATTGGTGTGAAAGTGGACATACACACCAAGTGGCAGATACAAACCATCTGATCCTGTCCATTGAATATGAATCACTCTATATTTTATTGCTAACCATCAATCTAATAACCACCAATTGAATGGTTGAGATTGTTCTATCAATGTTTTAGGTCCATCCTATGTGGGGCTAAATTGATAAAGGATTTGGATCAGTGGAAGATGAGCCATACATGTAAAGTCTTAAAACCATTTTTTGGTGTGGTCCACTTGAGATTTGGATATGTTTCGCATTTCTTGTAACATATCCTAAAATGATCTAGAAAACTGATGAACAGTATATATATATATATATATATATATATATATATATATATATATATATATATATATATATATATAACATGGTTAAGGCAAATCTTACTAACGTGTTAACTGGATAACCATTAAGCCATGCTCTCTGAAAGTTGACTTGGATTGTTCAACGTGGGACACAATGCCTACCTTCATGGTGTGTTGATGCGAAAAAGTTACATGGCCCCACCATGATGTATTTGTTAGATCCATACCGTTCATCCATTTTTTTTCATATTATTTTAGGTCATGGGACAAAAAAATGAGGTATATTCAAATCTTAAGTGGACCACACCACATAAAATAATGGAAATTGAAAACTTCTTAGGGGCCACAAAAGCTTTGGATCAAGCTGATATTTGTGTTTTCAATTCATCTAAGATTGTGTGACCTTATGAACAAATTGGATGGAAAATAAACATTATGGTGGTCCCTAGGAAGGTTTCAATGATGGCCATCGTTGCCCCATAGCTTTCAGTGGTGTGGTCCACTGGAGCTTTGGGTTTGCCTCGTTTTTGGCTCATGGCTAGAAATGATTTGGCGAAATGGATGAACGGTGTGGATATAACACATACATCATGATGGGCCCAAATTACTTTGCCCATATTCAATTCGTTCATTAGTAGCCAAACTTGCTAGTGAAGTGACATCACCAAGTCATGTGGGCTCCATCATGATGTATGTGTCGTATCCACACTTTCCATCCATTTGGAGAGATCATTTTAGGACATGAGTCAAAGAATGAGGCAAATCGAAAGCTCAAGCGGACCGCACCATAGAAAACAATGGGGATTGAACGCCTACAATTAAAAACTTCTTGTTGGCTACAAAAGTTTTCGATCAAGCAGATATTTCGGTTTTCCCCACTTCCATGTCTGTGTTAAATTATGAATATGTTGGATCTCAAAAGACATCATGGTGGGCCTTAGAAAGGTTTTAACGGTGGGCGCCATTGTCCCATTGTTTTCTGGGGTGGGGGGGGGGGGGGGGGGGGGGGGGGGGGTCCACTTGAACTTTGGATCTGCCTCATTCTTTTGTTCATGCCCTAAAAAGATCTCTCCAAATGGATGGATGGTGTCCACAGAACTTGGTGATCCACAGCCATCATTGCTAATCCACATCCATTTTGCTAGTTTCTAGCCCACGCACCCCGCCCCTTGAATGCACATGGAATTTAGGCACAGATGGGTAGAGTTGCCATTAAAAGAAATTAAAACCTAAACCACTTACTGCATTCAATCTTAAGTTTTAAGTTAAAGGAGTGAAGCTAAAAAAAAAAAAATCAAAAATTTTCATCGAAATTTAAATTAAGAATTTAATTTTTGAGATTTGTCAAACAGTTTGAATCCAAAAAAACTCACTGAAAATGGTCCATTTCAGCTATTAGTGGTGAAAATAAGTTTTATCAAATAGGCCCTTAGGCATTTCAACAGCAGGTTTCAGTACGTAGGTGTGTTGCATCTGCATCCTGCCCCGATCCGGTCGCATTACCGTCCGTGTAGTCCTGTGGAGGGTCCCACCGTGATGTATTAGTTTGTCCACTCCGTCCATTCATTTTATCAGATCATTTGAAGGTATGACACTAAAAAGGAGGAATATCCAACGCTCAAGTGGGCCACACCAAATAATGATGGGAACCTCGTGATGTCATCACTTCTAAAGTGATGACGTCACCAAGGTTGCTCACTATGTGGTGTAGCCCACTTGAGCATTGAACCTGCCTAGTTTTTTGCCCATAACCTATCATGAACTCATAAAATTGATGGATAGAGTGGATAAACCAATACATCATGGTGGGACCCTCTAAAGGACTGCTCGGACGGAAATGCATCCGAGCTAGGTCAAGACGCAATCCAGGTCCATTGCATGACTAATAAAAAAAAAGAGGGGTGCATAAAAAGGGAAAGGTGGGTAGGGAAATTCCTACCCTTTGTTGAAACCTAGGGCGTCATTTCTAGTGGGACCTCCCTAGGTCCACGGTGATGTTTCTATGCCATCCATACCATTTATATAGTCATTCTTACTAGGTTTATAATGTCATTCTTACTAGGATGAACCGAAAACACAAATATTAGCCTCATTCAAAACTTTTGTTCCCCCACAAATATTTCAACTGCGGACATTCCATCCTCACATTTTTAGACCACTTTGGGTCTTAGATCTAGATCATCTTAATTTTATCTCATGTCCTAAAATGAGCTCACAAAACAGATGGACATAGTGAATTTCTCACAAACATAGGGTGGCCCCACCTAGGTTCCTAGGAACTTCATGCAATTGAAAGCCTAGGTGAGGCCCACTGTGATGTTAGTCAGAAATCCACTCAGTACATCCATTTTGTGAGGTAATGTGCAACAAAAAATAAGCCGGATCCAAGACTCAAATGGGCCGCACTAAAGGAAAAGATGGGTAGGAAATTCCTACCGATGAAACCTCATTGGATCCACAGTGATGTTTATATGTTATCCATACTGTTGATAACGTTATTCTTATTTGGATGAATTGAAAACACAAATATTAGCCTAATTAAAAACTTTTGTAGCCCACAAATATTTCAAATTTGGACATTCAATCCTCACATTTTTTGCCCACTTGGGTCTTTGATCTAGATCATTTTTGGTCTCATGTACTAAAATGAGCTCACAAACGGATGGACGGGGTGGATTTCTCACAAACATCATGGTGGCCCCACCTAGATTCCCAGGAACTTCATGCAACATCATGGTGGCCCCACCTGTTTGTTTTCTATATTACCTAGGTAATTGGATGTAAATAGCAATCATTACCTTTTACATGAAAATGAAAAGTATAGTAAAATACTATTGCTTTTCCTTTCCACCGTTTGATTATCATTTTGAACGTAGTAAAACAACTTCCTTTGGTAAGAATCTGTTTGGCAGCATAAGTAAATGACAATTGCTAAATACACTTAACATGAGAAAATGTTAGGTGGAAAGGAAAATTTCTGCCATTGAACACAACATACACTTTCTTTCCCATCTGCATAGACATATGTTGCAATTATTATTACATTCCTGCATCAGATTCAGTATAACCAATTGAAGTAAGCATCAATCCTACGTACCTGATTTCGTGATCAAAATATAAAACTCTTATCCAAATACCTAATCTTACAATATATTCGACATTCTAATGGGCAGATTAATAACAAGTTCATCAGAGAACCTTAACTACAGTTGACTTAAAAAATATCATTTATCAATTACTTATCATTGATGTTCTTAACACCAACATATCTACTCCTCCCCTAACATGAGAAAATGGTCAGCCCACCGTTGGGAATATCTTTTTGGGTTAGCACAAAATGGGTTACAACCCCATTTGGAGTTACATAGAGGCGGACGATATCTTGGCCAATTGGTTCGTGGGACCCACCGTTATCACTTTCTTTCATCATAGCCGTCCACCCAATTTCATCAGTTAATTACAGCACATTCTTACGACCTACGTAAATAATGGTCTCTAGTGGACCACCTTGTCAAAACCTGTCATAATGTTTTAACAAAAGAAAAACATAAAAATTACATGTTATGAAAGTCCAAAAAAAAAATAGTGTTCTTTCTTTGCCCCAAAAACCATATGAAGAAAGCCTAACGTCCAGGATCCAAACACCACATAACATCAGTTGCTTCCACTAACGAGGTGAAAGCAGATGGACAATGAAGATGACGAGTAGCACATAGAAAATCAGACATCCCATGCTTGGCATATGCTACAATCCGAAGATTGCACACCCAAGTGCAGGTAGCGAAATAGTAAAATACTCGGTAAGACCGAGGTCTATCCACAGGGATTGGGGTTAAGAACACTTAGAGGAATTAGTTTAGGTTAGTGAGATGAAATCTGGTTTATCCACGAGAGTGGAGCAAGTTGTGTGTGGTGAAAGACAAAAATAGAAAAGGGGCTAAGGCATTAGGGATCCACCTTTGATTCATTCTGCAGGATTTGATTCATTGGTCCAACTATAACTCAACTGGAATTGAATAAAGATTCATTCCAATCGGAAGATGAAACAGTTAAACCATTTGCATATTTCATAAAAGATGGTGATCTGAACCGATTGATTTGACCATGAAGCACTCGTTAGTTGATCGCAGGGAATTCCAAGCATCCACTGTGCCCGGAGTCGACAATGGATCAAGGAATTGTACAGATCAATAACTTTGCCAACAAGTCAACCGATAAGATCACAATTCATACGATCAAATGCATACTTACAAGATAGGAGGCTTTGATTGACCGATCCAACCGTTAAGATCTCGTCTATCGATCGCAGGGAATCCAAAGCATCCAATGTGCCCGGAGTCTACAATGGATCAAGGGATTTTACAGATCGAAGACTTTACCTGCACTAGCTCGATGACCGTAGGGAATCCAAAGCATCCAACGTGCCCGGAGTCGACGATGGATCAAGGGACTTTATCGATCATGAACTAGCTAATTGGTGTGCAAGGGATCCCAAGCATCCAACGTGCCGGGAGTCGACGATGGATCAAGGGGCTTGCACAACAATAGCGTCCGCCGAGGTGGATAACCGAACCAATCAACCAAAGAGAACTCCAACATTTACACCACACAACGTTGAACCAAAAGAACCAAAGCTTGTAAATTTCTTCAAAGGCTTCACCCCTAGCCTTAGCTAGAGGTTTAGCCAACCATGCTACAATGGAAGACTAAATTCTCTACAAAGGAAAAACTACACTACTCTACTTCTACAAAGAAAAAGAAGAAAAGAAAAGAAGACTTGGATTGTGGGATTTGAGGGATTTGAGGGATGATTGAAATGAGGAGGAGAGGCCTCCTTTTATAGCCTTATGAGGAGCTTCCAAGCCTCCTCCCAATCCTAGGTGGCACACCAAAAGTTTCTTTAGGTTTGGGAATGGAGTTAGGCTTGGAGTGCCCAAAGCAAACTTTGCTTTTAGGTTTGGGCTTGGAGTTAGGCTTGGAGTGACATGTGGCAAGAAAAGTACTCCAATCCTAGGTGTCACTCCAAGCCTAAAGCAACTTTTCTTTTAGGTTTGGGCTTGGAGTGAGGCTTGGATGATGAGGTGGCATTCCATGCCTTACACATGTGTTGGAAGAGAGAGAGAGAGAGAGAGAGAGAGGGAGAGAGAGAGAGAGAGAGCTCCTCTCTTGCTGCCATGGTGGAGATGGAGGAGCATTTGCTGGCTTTTGATGGGGTCCACCTTGTTGTTCATGTGATTGATGGAGGGAGAAGATGTCCATTGGAGCTCTGCTTTGCACATGGTGGAGATGTCATCCCTGGTCAACACGTGAGTGGGGTCCACTGGACTGGAATGAAGAGCTGGCCGCTGGTGTGGCAGATGGTTGGATGGCTGGAAGGAGCTGTGGGGTCCACTGGACGGTTGCTGTCTTGGCAGCTGCTGTTGTTGCAGGACGTGAGGTGATGGAGGATGGACGGTTGCTGTGATGGTAGAATGGATGGACGATGAGCTGCACAGGGCTGGACACTGATCTGGTGTGCTGGTTCAGCTGTACGTGGAAGGTGGGGCCTGCTGATCTTGCTGGATGCCAGACACCATGGACGCTGGATGAAGTAGCTTGAGATGGATCTGATGGACGTTGCTGGCCTTGGACGGCTGGAAGGATGGAGGGATCAGCATCATGGACGGATGGTGTTGATGGATGGGATGAACGGCTGTTGCAAAGGGTGGGCCATTCATTTGCTGGCTGACGTGCTGAAGGTGGAGATCTGCTGGAGATGGTCCACTTGATGCTGGTCATTTGATGCAGATGGACGGTGGCTGATGAAGGTGAGTTGTTCAGCAGCTGGACTCATTAGATGCAGTGGACATTGGGGGTGCACGTTGATGCAGCTGCAGCTGCAACTGGACTGCTGTGTGGTCCACGTTGATGAATGGATGGACGGCTGGATCTTGAGATGCTGGCCGTTGATCAAATGATGGATGGTGGAATTCATCCAGCCCTTCATTGCTGACGTGATGCAGGTGCTTGATGAGTCCACATGTGCTGGTTGCTGGAGTGCAATGTGCAGATGGACGGCTGATGGAGATGCAGATGTGTTGGACACTCAGCCCTCCATCATCTACAGGTCCAAGTGTTGGATGGTGATGATGGAGAGTCAGCGATGAAGATCAGCCGTCCATTGTTGATGATGAATGGACGGTCAGGATGATTGCAGCTTCACTGCGGTTCCAGCTAGCACGTGTGAATGGTGTGGATTTGATGCAGGTGAGATGTGGGGTCCACCCATTACTAGACGGCTGAGGTGAATTGGGTCCGCTGCAGCTGTGAAGGTGGATGATCCACCTGATGATGTGGACGGTCCACTTGCTGAACTGCTGTTCCTACAGATGGAGCTGGACTCTTTGATGATCCCCACCTGATGGATGGTTGAAGCTTGGACGCTGGTCCTGATGAAGCAGCTGCAGATGGTGTTGGCGTTGATGATTCACTGGTGTTGACGTCCACCTGCTGGTTGGACTTGATCACCATCGTCCATTGCTGCTGGATGGTGATGATGTGATCCACCATATCTGGACGTGAAATGGACGGACTGCCCTTGGTGCAGCTTCTGCTTGCATACGTGTGCTGATCACACTTGATGGATGGTGTTATGAGTCGACGTTCAATCCTGACTATCCATTATCGTGTGATTGCCCAATCGCAACCATCTAGACATGCACAACCTAGATCTCTAAACGTGTGCTTGTGATGTGGTCTTTCGGATCATCTTCACTCAATCTGAACCGTACAATATGGTCCAACCATCGATCTTGATTTCTTTTGGGCCTTAAAGCGCCTTGATTGGCTTGGATCTTGCGCAACCTCTCCTGAACACCTGAAGACAGAAAATTCACCTAATGAGGGATAATTAACCAGAAAAACAATGATAATGTTCTTAACAACCAGGGTTAATTATACAATATTAGGTACTCATCACACCCCCCAACCAGCATTTTGCTAGTCTCGAGCAAAACATGCGAAAATCATCTAAGGATTTTCCAAAATACTGCAATAAATCTTATCCTCGACAGTTTTCATCAATCAAAATCTTCTCAAGACTTCTCTTATTTCCTAATGAAAGAGAAGAAAAGGTTCAATGTATTTATGTGATCTTTCAAGTTATCTAAACAGTAGAGTTTCTAAGGCATATAGTTTTGAAAATATTCAAACTTAGATTCTAGCTACTTTAGTCAACAACCTAATTGAGTTCAAAGCATTAATCATTCAATAGAAGCATTCTAAACATTAAGTTCCATGGTGCACTGTGAGGTCTAGCCTTAACACAACTAGGGGTTCAGTCTTCTACTTTCATGTTAACACTGATGATTGAAGAGAATGGTCAGATCAACCAAGTCACAGATTCCGAACCTTGCTACTGTTCTTTTCAACTTTTGATCTCTTTTTTTCTTCCTTTTTTTTTTTTTTTTTTTCAATCAATAACCGATAGCCGAAGACTCCAAAAGGCTCACTTCGTACTATGGTAATATTTTGTAATGGTAACGACAATGGATGAAAATCCTTGTCCCAAATTACTATGAATATTCCCTTTTTTTCACTCTTTTTTTTTTTTTTTTTTTTTTTTAATAACTTTTCTATGAACCAAGTAGACAAGGATCTCCAGGCTTGGTTCCTATCACTCTCAACAATCATCAAGTCAACATTATAGTATCAAACTCAAATCCTAGTAGTGCAAGCTAGATGTGAACTGTGAAAATTCATGACTCAATCAATGTTTATCATTTTCTAATAGAAAATTAATGGAAAGAACTTAATTTTGAAATTTACTGAAGCGACTAAACTTTAAGCTTTAACATTGTCATCACCAAATGCCTTTTCATTCTACTATTCAAATAATTTCAAAATCATATAAATTCATAGGATTTTTTTTTTTTAAATAACATAAAACTAAAAACTTAACAACATTCTCAATAAAATTCCGCAGGAATTCCCACCCCCCAACCTGAATTCGACATTGTCCTCAATGTTGAAAAATATGCAATGTAACATAATATGAGAGCAATAACAAAAAGAGGAGTGAGTGAGAGAGTACCTGAGAGAATTATTAAAGAGCGAGTTTATTCATATCTAATCATAAGCAAAGAAATCCTAATCTAAACTAATCTATCCTAGGAAAGCAGGGAAGTGGATCTCCATCAGACTAGGAGATCAATCAAGGGAATAGACTGGAGCATGATCATCATGTATTTCAACAAATTTCGCATTAGGACCATCCATAGTCCTGCTCGACAATGTACATGGGTGTTCTTAATCATTATGGGCCAATAGAAATTCTCACCACATGTACGAGAAAAGGAGACATTATCAAGAAAATATCTCCTTAATGCATTAACTGGGCAATGGTTTATCAAGAACGGATCTTCCCAGTAATGGTCCACTTCAGTCTGAAAAGACCAAAGCGATGGAGAGACTTCAAATGATTCTTCAAATGGTGGTGTCTTCTCCATATGATCAGAATCTCCCGGTGCTTCCACAATAGATGGTATTAAGTGAGAATCAGTGGGAAACATCTTTTCATGCACCGGAGTAGGGTCTTGCAAGGCGTTCACTATTTCTTGAATCATGGGATCATTCGAATCTTCAAAGTGAGCCAAGCAATCTTCCAAAGAATTAGGACACTCAATGTAGGAAAACTCTTCATCAATAATGAAATTGGGCGTGTCAACTTGGTGGATTGTATCAAAATCACTTTGTTGGGGAATTTCCATGGCATGATTATTAACTAGAGGTTCGGACGAGATCAAACTCTGGGGAAACGGGACCACGGTCTCATAAGCACGCTCTGAGTCCTCATCTTGTTGAACATCACCAATCATATTATCACCCTCAGATTTTTCGGATTCCTCATATTCATCAACCTTCATTAGAATCTCTTCATTGTATCTAAAGGTAATAGTATCTCCGTCACGCTCAACAAGTATATCGGAAGAATTGAAATCAATCACCTCGAGTTGTTCAATTAGGTTAGAGGGAGGTTGGACTAGGGAAGTCTCTTCCTCTGTCTCAATGAGGTGTGATTCCATGTGCTCAATCAATGTTTCCATCTCATTGATGATTTGCGATGTGCTTTCCAGTTGCAATGTATCCTCAAGGGTCTTTTTTGGTGGAGACACGTAAATAGGGGGCCCTTGGGGATAGTTAACATTTGTTGTTGGTCCGTCTCTCCAATTGGAATTTTGATAGTTCCGCCAATTAGGTTCGTTCGCATTGTATGATGGCGCACTATATGGTTGTTGATAGCCATACAAACAATCACGCATCGACTTAACTGGTGGAGCATAATATATATTGTTCTCATCCCAATACTCGCGCAATGTTTTAACCGGTGGATCATAAGATATATTGTTCTCATCCCAATACTCACGCAACGTTTTAACTGGTGGAACATCGTATACGTTGTTCTCACTCCAATACTCACGCAACGTTTTAACCGGTGGAACATCGTATACGTTGTTCTCACTCCAATACTCACGGAGCGTTTTAACCGGTGGAACTTTACGTGTATTGTTCTCATGTAGATAATCACGCATGGAGCGTTCCTTACCATTGTGCTTTGATTGCCTTTCATCTTCTAGAAGAGTTTTAGCGTATTTCTGTGTCCACTCATCATATATGGGCATGATAACACTAAAAGAAAATCTAGAAAGAATAGTAAAAGAGGGAAAAAGGAAGGATATTACCCGAGAAGAAGAATATACAGCTATGGGCAATCCCTAAAAATAAAACAAACAAGTTAGTAAACTATTAACAATATATATACATAAACCAATTCCAAAAATATTCTTAAACCGATGCCAATCCCCGGCAACGGCGCCAAAAACTTGCTACAATCTGAAGATTGCACACCCAAGTGCAGGTAGCGAAGTAGTAAAATACTCGGTAAGACCGAGGTCGATCCACAGGGATTGGGGTTAAGAACACTTAGAGGAATTAGTTTAGGTTAGTGAGATGAAATCTGGTTTATCCACGAGAGTGGAGCAAGTTGTGTGTGGTGAAAGACAAAAATAGAAAAGGGGCTAAGGCATTAGGGATCCACCTTTGATTCATTCTGCAGGATTTGATTCATTGGTCCAACTATAACTCAACTGGAATTGAATAAAGATTCATTCCAATCGGAAGATGAAACAGTTAAACCATTTGCATATTTCATAAAAGATGGTGATCTGAACCGATTGATTTGACCATGAAGCACTCGTTAGTTGATCGCAGGGAATTCCAAGCATCCACTGTGCCCGGAGTCGACAATGGATCAAGGAATTGTACAGATCAATAACTTTGCCAACAAGTCAACCGATAAGATCACAATTCATACGATCAAATGCATACTTACAAGATAGGAGGCTTTGATTGACCGATCCAACCGTTAAGATCTCGTCTATCGATCGCAGGGAATCCAAAGCATCCAATGTGCCCGGAGTCTACAATGGATCAAGGGATTTTACAGATCGAAGACTTTACCTGCACTAGCTCGATGACCGTAGGGAATCCAAAGCATCCAACGTGCCCGGAGTCGACGATGGATCAAGGGACTTTATCGATCATGAACTAGCTAATTGGTGTGCAAGGGATCCCAAGCATCCAACGTGCCCGGAGTCGACGATGGATCAAGGGGCTTGCACAACAATAGCGTCCGCCGAGGTGGATAACCGAACCAATCAACCAAAGAGAACTCCAACATTTACACCACACAACGTTGAACCAAAAGAACCAAAGCTTGTAAATTTCTTCAAAGGCTTCACCCCTAGCCTTAGCTAGAGGTTTAGCCAACCATGCTACAATGGAAGACTAAATTCTCTACAAAGGAAAAACTACACTACTCTACTTCTACAAAGAAAAAGAAGAAAAGAAAAGAAGACTTGGATTGTGGGATTTGAGGGATTTGAGGGATGATTGAAATGAGGAGGAGAGGCCTCCTTTTATAGCCTTATGAGGAGCTTCCAAGCCTCCTCCCAATCCTAGGTGGCACACCAAAAGTTTCTTTAGGTTTGGGAATGGAGTTAGGCTTGGAGTGCCCAAAGCAAACTTTGCTTTTAGGTTTGGGCTTGGAGTTAGGCTTGGAGTGACATGTGGCAAGAAAAGTACTCCAATCCTAGGTGTCACTCCAAGCCTAAAGCAACTTTTCTTTTAGGTTTGGGCTTGGAGTGAGGCTTGGATGATGAGGTGGCATTCCATGCCTTACACATGTGTTGGAAGAGAGAGAGAGAGGGAGAGAGGGAGAGAGAGAGAGAGAGCTCCTCTCTTGCTGCCATGGTGGAGATGGAGGAGCATTTGCTGGCTTTTGATGGGGTCCACCTTGTTGTTCATGTGATTGATGGAGGGAGAAGATGTCCATTGGAGCTCTGCTTTGCACATGGTGGAGATGTCATCCCTGGTCAACACGTGAGTGGGGTCCACTGGACTGGAATGAAGAGCTGGCCGCTGGTGTGGCAGATGGTTGGATGGCTGGAAGGAGCTGTGGGGTCCACTGGACGGTTGCTGTCTTGGCAGCTGCTGTTGTTGCAGGACGTGAGGTGATGGAGGATGGACGGTTGCTGTGATGGTAGAATGGATGGACGATGAGCTGCACAGGGCTGGACACTGATCTGGTGTGCTGGTTCAGCTGTACGTGGAAGGTGGGGCCTGCTGATCTTGCTGGATGCCAGACACCATGGACGCTGGATGAAGTAGCTTGAGATGGATCTGATGGACGTTGCTGGCCTTGGACGGCTGGAAGGATGGAGGGATCAGCATCATGGACGGATGGTGTTGATGGATGGGATGAACGGCTGTTGCAAAGGGTGGGCCGTTCATTTGCTGGCTGACGTGCTGAAGGTGGAGATCTGCTGGAGATGGTCCACTTGATGCTGGTCATTTGATGCAGATGGACGGTGGCTGATGAAGGTGAGTTGTTCAGCAGCTGGACTCATTAGATGCAGTGGACATTGGGGGTGCACGTTGATGCAGCTGCAGCTGCAACTGGACTGCTGTGTGGTCCACGTTGATGAATGGATGGACGGCTGGATCTTGAGATGCTGGCCGTTGATCAAATGATGGATGGTGGAATTCATCCAGCCCTTCATTGCTGACGTGATGCAGGTGCTTGATGAGTCCACATGTGCTGGTTGCTGGAGTGCAATGTGCAGATGGACGGCTGATGGAGATGCAGATGTGTTGGACACTCAGCCCTCCATCATCTACAGGTCCAAGTGTTGGATGGTGATGATGGAGAGTCAGCGATGAAGATCAGCCGTCCATTGCTGATGATGAATGGACGGTCAGGATGATTGCAGCTTCACTGCGGTTCCAGCTAGCACGTGTGAATGGTGTGGATTTGATGCAGGTGAGATGTGGGGTCCACCCATTACTAGACGGCTGAGGTGAATTGGGTCCGCTGCAGCTGTGAAGGTGGATGATCCACCTGATGATGTGGACGGTCCACTTGCTGAACTGCTGTTCCTACAGATGGAGCTGGACTCTTTGATGATCCCCACCTGATGGATGGTTGAAGCTTGGACGCTGGTCCTGATGAAGCAGCTGCAGATGGTGTTGGCGTTGATGATTCACTGGTGTTGACGTCCACCTGCTGGTTGGACTTGATCACCATCGTCCATTGCTGCTGGATGGTGATGATGTGATCCACCATATCTGGACGTGAAATGGACGGACTGCCCTTGGTGCAGCTTCTGCTTGCATACGTGTGCTGATCACACTTGATGGATGGTGTTATGAGTCGACGTTCAATCCTGACTATCCATTATCGTGTGATTGCCCAATCGCAACCATCTAGACATGCACAACCTAGATCTCTAAACGTGTGCTTGTGATGTGGTCTTTCGGATCATCTTCACTCAATCTGAACCGTACAATATGGTCCAACCATCGATCTTGATTTCTTTTGGGCCTTAAAGCGCCTTGATTGGCTTGGATCTTGCGCAACCTCTCCTGAACACCTGAAGACAGAAAATTCACCTAATGAGGGATAATTAACCAGAAAAACAATGATAATGTTCTTAACAACCAGGGTTAATTATACAATATTAGGTACTCATCACACCCCCCAACCAGCATTTTGCTAGTCTCGAGCAAAACATGCGAAAATCATCTAAGGATTTTCCAAAATACTGCAATAAATCTTATCCTCGACAGTTTTCATCAATCAAAATCTTCTCAAGACTTCTCTTATTTCCTAATGAAAGAGAAGAAAAGGTTCAATGTATTTATGTGATCTTTCAAGTTATCTAAACAGTAGAGTTTCTAAGGCATATAGTTTTGAAAATATTCAAACTTAGATTCTAGCTACTTTAGTCAACAACCTAATTGAGTTCAAAGCATTAATCATTCAATAGAAGCATTCTAAACATTAAGTTCCATGGTGCACTGTGAGGTCTAGCCTTAACACAACTAGGGGTTCAGTCTTCTACTTTCATGTTAACACTGATGATTGAAGAGAATGGTCAGATCAACCAAGTCACAGATTCCGAACCTTGCTACTGTTCTTTTCAACTTTTGATCTCTTTTTTTCTTCCTTTTTTTTTTTTTTTTTCAATCAATAACCGATAGCCGAAGACTCCAAAAGGCTCACTTCGTACTATGGTAATATTTTGTAATGGTAACGACAATGGATGAAAATCCTTGTCCCAAATTACTATGAATATTCCCTTTTTTCACTCTTTTTTTTTTTTAATAACTTTTCTATGAACCAAGTAGACAAGGATCTCCAGGCTTGGTTCCTATCACTCTCAACAATCATCAAGTCAACATTATAGTATCAAACTCAAATCCTAGTAGTGCAAGCTAGATGTGAACTGTGAAAATTCATGACTCAATCAATGTTTATCATTTTCTAATAGAAAATTAATGGAAAGAACTTAATTTTGAAATTTACTGAAGCGACTAAACTTTAAGCTTTAACATTGTCATCACCAAATGCCTTTTCATTCTACTATTCAAATAATTTCAAAATCATATAAATTCATAGGATTTTTTTTTTAAATAACATAAAACTAAAAACTTAACAACATTCTCAATAAAATTCCGCAGGAATTCCCACCCCCCAACCTGAATTCGACATTGTCCTCAATGTTGAAAAATATGCAATGTAACATAATATGAGAGCAATAACAAAAAGAGGAGTGAGTGAGAGAGTACCTGAGAGAATTATTAAAGAGCGAGTTTATTCATATCTAATCATAAGCAAAGAAATCCTAATCTAAACTAATCTATCCTAGGAAAGCAGGGAAGTGGATCTCCATCAGACTAGGAGATCAATCAAGGGAATAGACTGGAGCATGATCATCATGTATTTCAACAAATTTCGCATTAGGACCATCCATAGTCCTGCTCGACAATGTACATGGGTGTTCTTAATCATTATGGGCCAATAGAAATTCTCACCACATGTACGAGAAAAGGAGACATTATCAAGAAAATATCTCCTTAATGCATTAACTGGGCAATGGTTTATCAAGAACGGATCTTCCCAGTAATGGTCCACTTCAGTCTGAAAAGACCAAAGCGATGGAGAGACTTCAAATGATTCTTCAAATGGTGGTGTCTTCTCCATATGATCAGAATCTCCCGGTGCTTCCACAATAGATGGTATTAAGTGAGAATCAGTGGGAAACATCTTTTCATGCACCGGAGTAGGGTCTTGCAAGGCGTTCACTATTTCTTGAATCATGGGATCATTCGAATCTTCAAAGTGAGCCAAGCAATCTTCCAAAGAATTAGGACACTCAATGTAGGAAAACTCTTCATCAATAATGAAATTGGGCGTGTCAACTTGGTGGATTGTATCAAAATCACTTTGTTGGGGAATTTCCATGGCATGATTATTAACTAGAGGTTCGGACGAGATCAAACTCTGGGGAAACGGGACCACGGTCTCATAAGCACGCTCTGAGTCCTCATCTTGTTGAACATCACCAATCATATTATCACCCTCAGATTTTTCGGATTCCTCATATTCATCAACCTTCATTAGAATCTCTTCATTGTATCTAAAGGTAATAGTATCTCCGTCACGCTCAACAAGTATATCGGAAGAATTGAAATCAATCACCTCGAGTTGTTCAATTAGGTTAGAGGGAGGTTGGACTAGGGAAGTCTCTTCCTCTGTCTCAATGAGGTGTGATTCCATGTGCTCAATCAATGTTTCCATCTCATTGATGATTTGCGATGTGCTTTCCAGTTGCAATGTATCCTCAAGGGTCTTTTTTGGTGGAGACACGTAAATAGGGGGCCCTTGGGGATAGTTAACATTTGTTGTTGGTCCGTCTCTCCAATTGGAATTTTGATAGTTCCGCCAATTAGGTTCGTTCGCATTGTATGATGGCGCACTATATGGTTGTTGATAGCCATACAAACAATCACGCATCGACTTAACTGGTGGAGCATAATATATATTGTTCTCATCCCAATACTCGCGCAATGTTTTAACCGGTGGATCATAAGATATATTGTTCTCATCCCAATACTCACGCAACGTTTTAACTGGTGGAACATCGTATACGTTGTTCTCACTCCAATACTCACGCAACGTTTTAACCGGTGGAACATCGTATACGTTGTTCTCACTCCAATACTCACGGAGCGTTTTAACCGGTGGAACTTTACGTGTATTGTTCTCATGTAGATAATCACGCATGGAGCGTTCCTTACCATTGTGCTTTGATTGCCTTTCATCTTCTAGAAGAGTTTTAGCGTATTTCTGTGTCCACTCATCATATATGGGCATGATAACACTAAAAGAAAATCTAGAAAGAATAGTAAAAGAGGGAAAAAGGAAGGATATTACCCGAGAAGAAGAATATACAGCTATGGGCAATCCCTAAAAATAAAACAAACAAGTTAGTAAACTATTAACAATATATATACATAAACCAATTCCAAAAATATTCTTAAACCGATGCCAATCCCCGGCAACGGCGCCAAAAACTTGCTACAATCCGAAGATTGCACACCCAAGTGCAGGTAGCGAAGTAGTAAAATACTCGGTAAGACCGAGGTCGATCCACAGGGATTGGGGTTAAGAACACTTAGAGGAATTAGTTTAGGTTAGTGAGATGAAATCTGGTTTATCCACGAGAGTGGAGCAAGTTGTGTGTGGTGAAAGACAAAAATAGAAAAGGGGCTAAGGCATTAGGGATCCACCTTTGATTCATTCTGCAGGATTTGATTCATTGGTCCAACTATAACTCAACTGGAATTGAATAAAGATTCATTCCAATCGGAAAATGAAACAGTTAAACCATTTGCATATTTCATAAAAGATGGTGATCTGAACCGATTGATTTGACCATGAAGCACTCGTTAGTTGATCGCAGGGAATTCCAAGCATCCACTGTGCCCGGAGTCGACAATGGATCAAGGAATTGTACAGATCAATAACTTTGCCAACAAGTCAACCGATAAGATCACAATTCATACGATCAAATGCATACTTACAAGATAGGAGGCTTTGATTGACCGATCCAACCGTTAAGATCTCGTCTATCGATCGCAGGGAATCCAAAGCATCCAATGTGCCCGGAGTCTACAATGGATCAAGGGATTTTACAGATCGATGACTTTACCTGCACTAGCTCGATGACCGTAGGGAATCCAAAGCATCCAACGTGCCCGGAGTCGACGATGGATCAAGGGACTTTATCGATCATGAACTAGCTAATTGGTGTGCAAGGGATCCCAAGCATCCAACGTGCCCGGAGTCGACGATGGATCAAGGGGCTTGCACAACAATAGCGTCCGCCGAGGTGGATAACCGAACCAATCAACCAAAGAGAACTCCAACATTTACACCACACAACGTTGAACCAAAAGAACCAAAGCTTGTAAATTTCTTCAAAGGCTTCACCCCTAGCCTTAGCTAGAGGTTTAGCCAACCATGCTACAATGGAAGACTAAATTCTCTACAAAGGAAAAACTACACTACTCTACTTCTACAAAGAAAAAGAAGAAAAGAAAAGAAGACTTGGATTGTGGGATTTGAGGGATTTGAGGGATGATTGAAATGAGGAGGAGAGGCCTCCTTTTATAGCCTTATGAGGAGCTTCCAAGCCTCCTCCCAATCCTAGGTGGCACACCAAAAGTTTCTTTAGGTTTGGGAATAGAGTTAGGCTTGGAGTGCCCAAAGCAAACTTTGCTTTTAGGTTTGGGCTTGGAGTTAGGCTTGGAGTGACATGTGGCAAGAAAAGTACTCCAATCCTAGGTGTCACTCCAAGCCTAAAGCAACTTTTCTTTTAGGTTTGGGCTTGGAGTGAGGCTTGGATGATGAGGTGGCATTCCATGCCTTACACATGTGTTGGAAGAGAGAGAGAGAGAGAGAGGGAGAGAGAGAGAGAGAGCTCCTCTCTTGCTGCCATGGTGGAGATGGAGGAGCATTTGCTGGCTTTTGATGGGGTCCACCTTGTTGTTCATGTGATTGATGGAGGGAGAAGATGTCCATTGGAGCTCTGCTTTGCACATGGTGGAGATGTCATCCCTGGTCAACACGTGAGTGGGGTCCACTGGACTGGAATGAAGAGCTGGCCGCTGGTGTGGCAGATGGTTGGATGGCTGGAAGGAGCTGTGGGGTCCACTGGACGGTTGCTGTCTTGGCAGCTGCTGTTGTTGCTGGACGTGAGGTGATGGAGGATGGACGGTTGCTGTGATGGTAGAATGGATGGACGATGAGCTGCACAGGGCTGGACACTGATCTGGTGTGCTGGTTCAGCTGTACGTGGAAGGTGGGGCCTGCTGATCTTGCTGGATGCCAGACACCATGGACGCTGGATGAAGTAGCTTGAGATGGATCTGATGGACGTTGCTGGCCTTGGACGGCTGGAAGGATGGAGGGATCAGCATCATGGACGGATGGTGTTGATGGATGGGATGAACGGCTGTTGCAAAGGGTGGGCCGTTCATTTGCTGGCTGACGTGCTGAAGGTGGAGATCTGCTGGAGATGGTCCACTTGATGCTGGTCATTTGATGCAGATGGACGGTGGCTGATGAAGGTGAGTTGTTCAGCAGCTGGACTCATTAGATGCAGTGGACATTGGGGGTGCACGTTGATGCAGCTGCAGCTGCAACTGGACTGCTGTGTGGTCCACGTTGATGAATGGATGGACGGCTGGATCTTGAGATGCTGGCCGTTGATCAAATGATGGATGGTGGAATTCATCCAGCCCTTCATTGCTGACGTGATGCAGGTGCTTGATGAGTCCACATGTGCTGGTTGCTGGAGTGCAATGTGCAGATGGACGGCTGATGGAGATGCAGATGTGTTGGACACTCAGCCCTCCATCATCTACAGGTCCAAGTGTTGGATGGTGATGATGGAGAGTCAGCGATGAAGATCAGCCGTCCATTGCTGATGATGAATGGACGGTCAGGATGATTGCAGCTTCACTGCGGTTCCAGCTAGCACGTGTGAATGGTGTGGATTTGATGCAGGTGAGATGTGGGGTCCACCCATTACTAGACGGCTGAGGTGAATTGGGTCCGCTGCAGCTGTGAAGGTGGATGATCCACCTGATGATGTGGACGGTCCACTTGCTGAACTGCTGTTCCTACAGATGGAGCTGGACTCTTTGATGATCCCCACCTGATGGATGGTTGAAGCTTGGACGCTGGTCCTGATGAAGCAGCTGCAGATGGTGTTGGCGTTGATGATTCACTGGTGTTGACGTCCACCTGCTGGTTGGACTTGATCACCATCGTCCATTGCTGCTGGATGGTGATGATGTGATCCACCATATCTGGACGTGAAATGGACGGACTGCCCTTGGTGCAGCTTCTGCTTGCATACGTGTGCTGATCACACTTGATGGATGGTGTTATGAGTCGACGTTCAATCCTGACTATCCATTATCGTGTGATTGCCCAATCGCAACCATCTAGACATGCACAACCTAGATCTCTAAACGTGTGCTTGTGATGTGGTCTTTCGGATCATCTTCACTCAATCTGAACCGTACAATATGGTCCAACCATCGATCTTGATTTCTTTTGGGCCTTAAAGCGCCTTGATTGGCTTGGATCTTGCGCAACCTCTCCTGAACACCTGAAGACAGAAAATTCACCTAATGAGGGATAATTAACCAGAAAAACAATGATAATGTTCTTAACAACCAGGGTTAATTATACAATATTAGGTACTCATCAGCATACCATCCGACACTTCATTAGACCCCCTTGTTCCGGAGGTAGAGGACGTCGGGCCATAAGCGCGTTTGCCAGAAGTCGGACCTGTCCGATCATTTGATGTTTGGTCACTTGTGGTACTACCTTCACCATCTCCCCAACGTGTATCAAAGTTAGGAAGTTCAACAATAGGGACATTCGGCACTACGACCTCCCCAGCGAAGGCTTCCCAAGCAGCAATCGCTTCACGAGCAGATGTGAAACCACGAAAACTCACATGCCCAAAGACGACAACCTGAGCCTGACACTCCTCCCAAGTATGGTATATCCCTGGATTTCTACTATTGAATACAACATACACTTTCTTTCCCATCTGCATAGACATATGTTACAATTATTATTACATTCCTGCATCAGATTCAGTATAACCAATTGAAGTAAGCATCAATCCTATGTACCTGATTTCGTGGTCGAAATATAAAACTCTCATCCAAATACCTAATCTTACAATATATTCGACATTCTAATGGGCAGATTAATAACAAGTTCATCAGAGAACCTTAACTACAGTTGACTTAAAAAATATCATTTATGTAGACACCCCACCTTCGGCTACACTATTGGTAGAGATAGCTGGTTGAATGGAGGACCATACGCCCAAACCCCAAGTCCAAACTCAGCCAAACTCACCCTTGTAAGCCCCATTCCATAGCCCAGTTCAAGCCTGAACCCGGTCATCCCAGTCCTAAACATCACCCTGAAAAACCCCCCATAAAAAAAAGCCAGTCAAAAAATCCCAAAAAAGTCAAACTCACTGAGTCAACCCGCTGAGTTAACCCGCTGAGTCAACCCCGCTGAGTCAACCCGTCGAGTCAAAACACCGAGTCAACCCGTCGAGTCAACCCGTCGAGTCAAATCACCGAGTCGACCCGCTGAGTCAACTCACTGAGTCGACCCAGCGAGTCAAACAGCAGCCCCGAGGGAGCGACCGTACTCGCTGGAAACCGAGGAGTGGCCGTACGGGTGGCCCATAGCAGGCCGCCCGAGACAAATTACGAGCTCTGCCACTGCTCGCTGCTATAAATACCCCCCTCCCCTTCTCATTTCAAAATGGATTCGAAGCCCATTCAGCCCGAGTGCGATCCGAGTCCCCTTTAGTCCATTTTTCCACCAAGGAGAGCCCGAGTGAGGAGAGCCTAACCCTGGTCCAGCCCAGCCTGACCACTGGTCCAAGCCTCTCAAGTCACCCAAGTCTTGATCCAGCCACTCGAAGCCAATCCTTGCGATACCTCCGTCCATCCAGCTATCATTTTTCCAGCATCATCTCATTTGCATCTAGCATAAGTGCAACATTTACTTTTCTTCCAACCCCCCTGCTTCACCACAAGCACCTTGATTATTCAAGCACACCGCATATGTCTTAAATTAAGCACCTGTCAGTTCGAGCGTATGCTCTGGGCTTGCCCGTTGTTGGAACCTGCCCATCAGAAACTCTTACTGTTCAGACCTGCATTCACGTACATATCACTATAAGCACTTTGAATATTCAAGCACACAGCATGCATCATCTCGCATAAAGCACCTGTCAGTTCGAGCGTACGCTCTGGGCTTGCCCATTGTTGGAACCTGCCCATCAGAAACTCTTACTGTTCAGACCCGCATTCATGCATCATGTCATCCATGAGAATATACGAGGATTAAACTAGACTTTCAAGTATTCGATCGATTCTGTGAAGTAGAGACCGTACTTCGGTACGGGCAGTGTGTGGGGTGCTTAACCTCTTCCCACCCTGTAACCGTGATCCCTTACCTTGAATCTCTGGCCGCAGATCGAAAGGAGTCATTTTAGAGGAAGGAATCTTCGGATCCCCTTCTCTAACGTTTCTACGGGGTCTAGCCGACTGTAGATTCGAAGTAATTGGCTAGTGGCGACTCTGGTCTTATATAAACTCATTTAAACACATCCAGCTTAACACGACAACCAAACAAAGCCCTCGAGAACGAGGCAAGCCAGTGGCACAAACGGCGATTTCACACTCACGCATCCTCCTCTCCTTCTTTTCCCAAAAGGGGAAGGGGCGAGAACGTCGTCGTGTGGGAGCGCGAAAAATCGGCGAGGGTCCACAATTTATCAATTACTTATCATTAATGTTCTTAACACCAACATATCATATTACCTAGCACAGTATCGTAAGTTAGGAGCACTAAGATCAAATATAACAGATGTCAACATTAAAGCGTCATTGTCCAAAAAGTAAGTCAGACTGAATAGTAGCAACCAAAGCATAGTAAATAAATGTCCAAAAAATAAGATCAACAAAAGTACCCAACTAAGGGAATTGTTTAAGTTTTGGGAGTGGGTCATGTCTACTCCTGTTCGATGTTATCCATCATCGCTTGCTGCATCCACATATATCATTTTCGTCAAAAAAAAAACACCACCTGGTTCATGGCAGCACTAAGCCCATCACAAATTTACCGAACCAAAAACATAACACCAACATTCCATTAGAAACCATTCTCCGCTGCCCGAAGAAGCATCAACACAAAATCAAGCCTTCTGATTGGGGATAAGTTCAGCAATGCAGCCCCATTCGCCTCATCCTTCGACAGTAATCTAGTAGCACAAAGGACCTCGTGTCCTGTCAGATCTTCAATATCCTCTAAAGCAGTTATAATCAAGGACATGCGTGACATTTCCTTCCCTTGTGTGAAACTGATAGCCAAGGTCTTAACAGCATCTGCAACCTCACTCATGCCTACTCCAATTATGTCACAGGGTTGTACAAGTTGCTGCCTTTTTCTCGAGTTCACAGTGCTGTTCATACTACCAGAATTGTTCCCGTTCACAGTGGGGCTACGATGGGTAGTAGGCAAGCCATCCGTACAGTGGTAGGACCAACGTACATCCGGCTCACTATCAGCAACATCATCTGATGAAAGGATCTGCGTATCATCATTCAAATTAATGGTTGGGCTCAACGATTCATCCCTATCTCTAGACTTCCAAGAATATGCTTCAGTAGGGATATTTCCAGTGGAAGATCCTCTACCAGTTGCTCGGTCATTCCCAAACAAAGAACTTAAATCATCGTATCTTCGTATCGGTTTGCCTCGAACGTGTTGTGCGTAGGGATGCCCCTAGTTACAAAGAAAGAGAATGAAATGTCTCAGTATTGCAGTTTTAAATATTTTCAATTTCAAGCTTATGATAGTCTACTTAAAAAAAATAAGTCTCACCCGAATATAATCCTCTCAAACATCATCCGGTGCAATCACTGTCTTCAGCTCCTCATCCCATCCAAAACCAAAAGCATTCAGTGCATCACGTACCTCGAAGTATAATTTCTTTATTGTACGAAGACGATTTCCGACATTGTTGGGAATCAACTGGATGCCCAACAAACGCTTTATGTTATCCACAACGACCTTGTACGAATCTTTCTTGAATCCAGTGGATGTTTTCCTACCAGATGCTTGGATATCCAGTAGTGTATCTATCATGGCGTTATCCATATCCTCTGTCCAGCGCATTGAACCACCTGAGAAGCCACCCTCCTCCAGTGATATTGGATTACGCTTTATAGGCGACCTTCTAAGCGTTTCACTTTCAGGCTCCATTTCCATGGGTGCCTTTCCTTTATCTTTTTTAAGGGTCGATTGTGTATCTTTGTTGTTTGGTGACATTTTATCGTCAAAGTCTATTGTTATCTATATGAAGGAAAAAATAAGTAAATATGTTGAGTGATGATTTGATTGAGAAGATAGGAACATGGATAGCCAAATCAATGTTAATAATTGAATGTTTCAAATGTCACCCAAGTCATGTTGAAACAAAAATATTCAAGAAGATTCAAATTCTTTACTAATTGCATGTGTGTTAATAGTTGGCTGGCATTTGCATAGTTTCAAAACATAAAATACGACAAACAGATAATGACTTCCATATGTGGGCCAAGATAAATAAGATACTTCAACATTATATCCTACGACTCACAGGGTGGGAGTCATTCCACATCCTAGTTGCAATATCGTCTCGAAGAGCCGCCCAATCGTCTCTTTCACGTTGTGTAACGTTGACTCCCATGCGCATATCATTTGGAGTTGATTGGTCAACAGGTGAGGGATTCATCCCAGTAGATACATCTTCTGGCCCCTCAACATCTTCTACGATTTGTTCCGCCTCAAATTTACGGATGAAATTGTGAAGCACACGAGAAGCAATCATAATTTTCACCTGTGTGAACATGCCGTACTGAGGGGCAGTTTTCAGGATTAGAAATCGGGCTTTCAGAACACCAAAGCTTCTCTCTATAACATTTCTTAGTTGAGCATAACGATAGTTGAATAATTCTTTCATGTTTTGAGGGGTCCGTCCTGTAAAGAATTCATTGAGGTGGTGGCGTACTCCACGATAGGGAGTCATGAAACTAGGCGAATGGGTGTACCCCGCATCAACAACGTAGTATTTGCCTACATGGAGTTGTCAAGGGAATTAGTAATTGCTAACAACGAACTTTTCTAAAGTCATGTATAATGACAATAGAGTATACACATTACCTGCAGGTATTTTAAGTGGATCGTACTGATGGGTAAGGGCGCTTTGTAGTACTCGTGCATCGGATGTAGAACCCTCCCATCCAGCAAGCACGTATACAAACTTCATATCAAAACTAAATGTGGCCATTACGTTTTGAGATATTATTCCTTTTCGATTACGGTAGGTCCCACTTTCCGTTGTCGAAACATAAGCCGGTATGTGTGTTCCATTGATCGCACCGATACAATCCTATTAAAATGTTTGTTAAAATTAACATTGACTTTATACTATAAAAAACCTCAAACAATTTAAAATTAATTTATAACATTTCAAACCTGAAAGTAGGAACTCCAATATGGGTTTGTTAATATCTCCTTTGGTGTATCTGGGCTTGGTTGTTTCACGTACTCTGGGTATAATGATATAATTGCATTCAAGGCCCTAGAAAAATATCTGCTAACAGTTTCCCCCGAATGTATGAAGCGATGGCCTATGACACGATTGCGTACGTTATGGCTAAGCGTATGAAGGAACATGATCAATTGCTCCTCCATACTAACATGTTTTCCATCAGGTAGTGCATTCCGATCTCTCAAAATGGCACATAACTGGAAAAACGTTTCCTTGACCATTCGTAGTTGTTCCTTACAGTCGTTGTCTCGAGATTTAATAAGTCCATTTATGATATTAGCTCGTTCCATATTCCCGCTTTTAGATGGAGCTTGCAATAAATAGTTACGATAATATTCTCCTGCAGCAAGTACTGCGGTCGTGGCAGATACAGTGACTGCAAATGCAGCCTTCTCTTCTTCGGTCCGTCCATGGTGATCCATCTTACGTTGTTTTCATGTAATAGAGGTGAAAGTAATCTCAGTCGAGTTTTAAATATAACTGAATGTAAAAATAGACCACGCTAACCTCATATGGAAGAAATTGCTAAAACATTCAATGAAAGAAACTCATGTACCTCCAGTCTCATAAGCAAAAAATTTTTTAAATCAAATCTGGATAATATATTAATATTTCCTTTTTTCATATCGAAAGCGTTTGAATAATAGTGTTGCAAACAAATCAATTCAACCATGTCCAATGAATCATTTGTTAGGACCTGCCCCACTTCTAAGTAGAATGAAGTGATTAAAAAAACAAGCATAAACACAAGTACTTATAAGGTTGTGTGCATATATGAGGAGACTATATGATTAAAAAGGAAGAAACACTCATCAGACAGGTGCAATCATCAGGTGGCCCACAGAAGCTCGTTGGATGTGGACAGTCGGGAAATTTGTTTAAACTGTCCACCCTTTATGTGATGGGGTGGCCTACCTGATGGTGTGATCATGCTCTGTACGCTTGCAGCCCTGCCACGTGTCGTACTTATAAAGGTGGGTGTGAGGTTAGTAAACCTTGACTATGTAAACCTTACCGAAGAATCCCTTATAACCACTTTGTCCGGTTGTAGGTTCCAACCCTCCCTTTCCTCCAGTTGACCGATGACGTTAGCTCGAAGCCAAGCCATGGTAAATTGTGTGGGGACCACACTGATGTTTGAGTTCCATCCAACCCATCCATTAACTGAGGTCCCAATGTAAGTCCTACATTCCCAAAATGAGGTCCGATCTATAACTCAGGTGGGTACCACCAAAGGGTAAGCTACAGAGACTTACTAATGAAATGTGGGGTCCATATGTTATGGATATACCATCCAACCCAACCAACAGGTGCGTGTCACCATGATTGATGTACACACCGAAACGAAAAACATTCCAAAAATTACATCAGCCACAACAAGTGAATATATTGGCTATGTGTGGACCCTCGCCGATTTTCCGCGCTCCCACACGACGACGTTCTCGTCCCTTCCCCTTTCGGGAAAAGAAGGAGAGGAGGATGCGTAGGTGCGAAATCACCGTTTGTGCCACTGGCTTGCCTCGTTCTCGAGGGCTTTGTTTGGTTGTCGTGTTAAGCTGGATATGTTTAAGTGTTTATATAAGACCAGAGTTGCCACTAGCCAGTTACTTCGAATCTACAGTCGGCTAGACCCCGTAGAAACGTTAGAGAAGGGGATCCGAAGATTCCTTCCTCTAAAATGACTCCTTTTGATCTGCGGTCAGAGATTCAAGGTAAGGGATCACGGTTACAGGGTGGGAAGAGGTTAAGCACCCCACACACTGCCCGTACCGAAGTACGGTCTCTACTTCACAGAATCGATCGAATACTTGAAAGTCTAGTTTAATCCTCGTATATTCTCATGGATGACATGATGCATGAATGCGAGTCTGAACAGTAAGAGTTTCTGATGGGCAGGTTCCAACAACGAGCAAGCCCAGAGCGTACGCTCGAACTGACAGGTGCTTTATGCGAGATGATGCATGCTGTGTGCTTGAATATTCAAAGTGCTTATAGTGATATGTACGTGAATGCAGGTCTGAACAGTAAGAGTTTCTGATGGGCAGGTTCCAACAACGGGCAAGCCCAGAGCATACGCTCGAACTGACAGGTGCTTTATTTAAGACATATGCAGTGTGTTTGAAGAATCAAAGTGCTTGCAGTGAAGCAGGGGGGTTGGAAGAAAAGTAAATGTTGCACTTATGCTAGATGCAAATGAGATGATGCTGGAAAAGAGTAGCTGGGTGGACGGAGGTGTCGCAAGGATTGGCTTCGAGTGGCTGGATCAAGATTTGGATGGCTTGGGAGGCTTGGACCAGTGGTCAGGCTGGGCTGGACCAGGGTTAGGCTCTCCTCACTCGGGCTCTCCTTGGTGGAAAAATGGACTAAAGGGGACTCGGATCGCACTCGGGCTGAATGGGCTTCGAATGGTATTTATACCAGCGGAGAGTGGCAGCTCTCGTAATTTTGTCCGGGCGGCCTGCCATGGGCCGCCCGTACGGCCGCTCCTCGGTTTTTAGCGAGTACGGTCGCTCCCTCGGGGCTGCTGTTGGACTCGCTGGTCGACTCAGTGAGTTGACTCAGCGGGTCGACTCGGTGGTTTGACTCGACGGGTTGACTCGACGGGTTGACTCAGCGGGTTGACTCAGTGAGTTTGACTTTTTTAGGATTTTTTGACTGGCCTTTTTTTTGGAGGATTTTTCAGGGTGATGTTTAGGACTGGGTTGACTGAGTTCAGGCTTGAACTGGGCTATGGAATGGGGCTGACAAGGGTGAGTTTGGCTGAGTTTGGACTTGGGATTTGGGGGTATGGTCCTCCATTCCACCAGCTATCTCTACCAACAGTGTAGCCAAAGGTGGGGTGTCTACAGATGCCCCTCTTTGGCAGAGGTTGCATGCAACCGAATGCCAAAGCGAGAGGACACCCCACTTCTGATCTGGTCATTCATAGGTCATGTTCTGAAATCTTTGCTTGCTTTTGCATCTGTGCCAGTTGCTTGTCTGGAACTCGATCACTCGCACATACCGCGGGAGTTTGGAGAAAACGTTGCGATTGTCCCTGCAGTTTGCTGCAACCTGGGTACCCAATCGCAACCCTTCCATTCCCGACCGGTACTAACATCGGAAAGGTACAGCAGAGCCTCTGCGTCGACAGTCTTACGAGGTTACTGACCCTGAGACTGATTGTGTGATGTTTGATGTTTTCCCAGATCACTCCAGGAGTACTTATTTCGCTTGACTGTCAAAGTGGTTAGACGCCCTGCGTCAGATAGTCTTATGGGATTCTACTACGCCGACTTGGACTCAGTCAAGGTACTTCAGGCATCCACGCCTAGGTATGTGCGGGTGGGCTTTTTCCACCCGATCTGCTAGTTTCGATGCTTGGTTTGCAATTCATTCTTTCCTTGATTGTGGTCTGGAATCTTTGTTATCCTTTGTATCTGAGTCAATTGATTGTCTGGAAATTGATAACTCGCACATACCGCGAGAGTTTGGAGAAAACGTTGCGATTGTCCCTGCAGTTTGCTGCAACCTGGGTACCCAATCGCAACCCTTCCATTCCCGATCGGTACTAACATCGGAAAGGTACAGCAGAGCCTCTGCGTCCGTTAGTCTTACGAGGATACTGACCCTGAGACTGATTGTGTGATGTTTGATGTTTTCCCAGATCACTCTAGGAGTACTTGTTTCGCTTGACTGTCAAAGTGGTTAGACGCCCTGCGTCAGATAGTCTTACGGGATTCTACTACGCCGACTTGGACTCAGTCAAGGTACTTCAGGCATCCACGCCTAGGTATGTGCGGGTGAACTCTTTCCACCCAATCTGCTGATTTTGATACTTGGGTTACAATTCATCGTTTCCACCTGTTCAAATGGTTTCTGTGACCGAGCCTTTTGGCTTTTATCTTTTGTATCTTGGCATGTGGTACGACTGCACTGACACTGGAGTTCAGTTCGACCGTACTTTGAGTGCATTGGATCCGATGGTCTCCGGGGAAACCGTGAGACATCGGATCTTATTTGATTTTGCGTCGGCTCCTACCCAGAGATATGGAAGATCTCCTGGTGTTTTGGAAGCAGAACGCTCCACTGGGAAAATATTTTTTGGATTTTTGAAAAGATACCCACTCTGGGGAGTGATACTCCATGGGGTTTTTATTTGCAAAAAGGAATATATTTTTTTTTGTCTTTTTGAAATGGAAATCTGGTTTGCATGCGCCTCCACTAGGGATGCCTGTGGGGCCTTTGGCTAACCGACTTTTATTGAAAGCAGGTAAACATGATGATTGATGCGATGGATGCTAATGCTGGGAGATGCATGATGAATGCATGATTTGGCTCATTCTCTTCTCGTTTGATGATTTTGCTTGTGCTGTGGGTGCAGAGAATTTTGAGCTTATTGCTTGCAGGGTTGTGCTCCCTGGGGATTTTCTTTTTAATGCGGATGTTTGGTCAGCGGGTTGGTCAAGATCCCGACCCGTGATCGATCAGGTCCATCGTCCCAAGATGCTGTTTCTTTGCTAATGAGAATGTACGAGGATATCATTCAACTTCAAGATGTTCTTCTGGGCATACATGTGATTGAGATGGTGTTTGGTTGCCCGTTTTGGTCAAGATTCCAATTTGCGGGCGATTGGATCCGTCATCCCATACTGTGAAGTGAGCGGAGTTCAAGACTCCTGAATTGTAGTGCTGGGGATGCTAATTTTTGTGATATGTTGTCCGAATCTTTACCTGAGAGGTCAGGATAGAGATCGGTTTATTGAAAACACAGGAAGTATTTTTGTGATTTTTTTTTTTTTGAAATATATTTGATGAAAGCAAGAGAAATATTTTTTGTGATTTTTTAGAATATTTTGATTGAAAGCAAGGGAAATATTTTTGTGATTTTTGAGGAGGTGATTTTGCAATGTTTTTGTATTTTGTGATTTTTCTGAAATGCAGGAAAAAGTATGGAATTTTCATCCACTTCCAGCTTCTACTGCTGGTAAGGCACCCGATCCATTTTACGTCAGCGAGCAAGACGAGTCTCACACAGTTAAGTGCCGTAGTTTTACATCTTCGGATGAGGAGATTTTGAGGGTTTTCAGTCAACACACCTACAAAGTTGCCTGTTCCTCATGTGCAATGCACATAGACCATGTATCGTCTGACGGACTCCTTCGGCTACAAGATGAGCCACATCCTCACATTTCCCTTAGTCAATCCAGTTTGGGGTCTTACGTTGCTCACAATTCCGTGAGGGTGAGCTTCACCTCCCAACAGCCTTAATCCCCTTCATGAGTTTTAGGAACAGGGAACATCCGTCAGCTTCAACAGCGACTTCCAAATCAAAGTTGTCTATCACGGTGCGTTCAACACGAACAGGATTGCGGAGTTCTGCCCGCCTCAGCCCTTACCTGTTTAAAAGATTCCAAACATCCGTACGATCAAGTGTCAGCCATGTCCGGAACAGGTTAGGAAAGAAAGCCCCCTAGAAGTTAATCCCAGTGTAGTTTTAGGTCTTCGGACCGTTGGGGATAAATTGGTGGGTTGAAACTGGTGGTGAAAACCTTTTTGTTTTATATTGTGTATATATATATATATATATATATATATATATATATATATATATATATATATATATATATATATATATTTTGTTTTGAAAAAGTTCCAGACTTTAACTCGAGTAATCGAGATTGACACTAGTTTTTATGGAAAGCTTAGAAATATTTTTTTTGGTATTTTGGAAATGATCCGGGTCATCAGATCCTGGCTCGAATGGCTGGGATCGATGCCGGTTTTTGTTGAAAGCGAGAAAGGTCCCCCGAGAAACTAATCCCAGTGTAGTTTAAGGTCTTCGGACCGTGAAACTGTACAAAAAGGGGTAGATATATATATATTTTTATATATTTTTTTCGAAATGATCCAGATCATCAGATCTTAGCCTGAAGGGCTGGGATCGATGCTGGTTTTTATTAAAAATCCCTCGGGATCTCGATCCCGACGTAGTTTTAGGTCTTCGGACCAGAAGCTGTACATGTGATGTATATATTTTTTTGGTTTTCTGAAAATGTCCGAGATCGTCAGGTCTTGATTCGATCCAAACCGATGTCGGCTTTTATTGAAAATCCCTCGGGATCTTGATCCCGACGTAGTTTAAGGTCTTCGGACCAAAATCTATACAAGTAAACAGTAATCAAGGGCGGAGATTCTTGGGATTCTTCTTGGAATGGTTTGGATCATCTGGTCATGCCTTTGGATGGTTGAGATCATTGTTTGACCAAGTCAAATTCTTCTTTCTTTTCTTTGAAAATTCCATGGAACTTTTCCACATCATCAACCCAATTTCTCACCCATTTCTCATGAGATGAGATTTTGGTGAGATTTCTTCCTTTTTCTCACCATTCTCTTCCATCACTTCATTCTTACATGGAGGTACAAGATTCACTTGCAACCACCCTTCCCAAGGAGGAGTTCTTCCCAAGGAGAGGGGGTGAGAGGTCGTTTCACCTAGGTAGGGGCTAGGACGGCCTCCCATGGGCCGCCCGACCGGTCTCTGCCTTCTGGTCTCTTCAGTGGGCTGGGTAAAAGGGTGCCCTCCCCTTTTCTATATAACATGGGGCACCCTTACCCCCTCAAACGTGCAATCTCTCTCTTCTCTCTCTCATACTCTATCTTTTTTCAAGTTTTCTCTCTCTTCTTTGGTGGTCCTTTGCTCTTCTCAAGTGGTGGGCCTTAGAGAAGTTTTGGGACAGCAAGGTGGTCCCTCTTTGGTGAGTAGTAAAGGTATGGACTACTTCCTTTTCTTTTCTTGTCTTTTTCCTTCTTCATTATCTCTTCTCATTGCTCTTTTCTTTTCTTCATGTAGCTATTCCAAGAGGTGTGAAGGTGGGCCCAAGTATTTTTGACCTTTTTCTAGATCTCAAGTTTCTTTCAAAGGTGGTGCATGGAGAAGGACATTGCAAGCTCTCCACTTCATCATTTTTTCCTTTTTCACACTCCCTCCATGTGCATGTAAAGAGTGATTTTGCCATGTCATCAAGTGTTCATGGCAAAATACTCTATCTTTTTCAGGGAGTTGGGCCTCTTTTTATATGTATCAAATGGGCTCAAAGTGAAGTCATGGCCCTTGGTGTATTTGATGGGCCCAATGCTTCATTTTGGGCTCCCTCATGCTTTCTTACCCTTGTCATTTTTCCTTAATGCTCTTCCTTTCTTTTCCATTTTCTTTTCAAGGTTTGGGCCCATGGGCATGGTAGGGCCCATCTCAAGTTTTGGGCTCATGGGGCTCACTTTAGGTGACCCCATCTTTTTTCACATATGTATGGATCAAGATGACTAGCCCATTCTTCATTTGGATTTCAAGTGGGCTAGATTTCCTAGTTGGGCCTATATGGACAAGTGGCTCAAGTCTTCCACTATCTCTTGATTATGATGTACATCCTTGTACAAGGTGTAGTGGGCTCCTTGGAGTTTTTCATGTGGATGGGCTTTTGGGCCTTTATTGAAACTTGGGCACTTCTTTGAACCATGTGTGCCCCACTACATTTTGTTCATGTAGGATTTTTCTTTTCATGCTTTTTCTCTTTTGATGGATGGAGGACTTGAGCTACTTGACCATCTACAAGTCCCATGAGTGAGTTGTTCCCACAATCTCACTAAGTTCAAATGGTTTTCTTTGTGGTAGGAATGTGGTTCTCAAGAGTTTCCCTCTAATGTTATCAATCTCGAATGGATGATCCTCAAGTGAGCTATCCATACAACCATAGCTCCTTGATCCTTTCTTTGGGGCTTGGTGGGTCATTCCACCATCATTTTAAATATGAGTGGTTTTTCTTTGAATTTGTGGGAAAGAATGATACCCATAAGTTGCCCATTCTTGTCCCATGCTTTGGGACATTTTGGATTTTGATCTTCAAGTGGGCTATGTATACCATTCTTATCCATTTTCATGATGGTTGGGTGACTCATCAAGCCATGCTCTTTTGTACTCAAATAGTTTCCCTTTTTTGGTAAAGAAATTGGTGCACATAAGTTGCCTAAACTTGCCTTTTCATGGGCATTTTCAACTTTGATTCTTCATATGGGCTATGTGCATCAACTTTCTACCCCTAGCTTCTTTGATTCATATGTTTGTGGGTAGACCTCCTTGTTGCATTTTCATGGTCAAAATTTTCATCAAGATGAGGCACATAAAGTTGCCCATGGTTAACCCATGAATGGGTCCTCATATTCTTCAAAGTGGGCTATGTGCTCTCTTCAATCCATTGAGATGAGGCATTTGGGTTGTCCTTGGGGGCCCACTTCCTTTCTATTCCCCACTTGTCCATGCACATGTGTAAAAAGATGGAAACATCTTAAGTGAGAATCATGGCCTTGGCATAAAAGTGGATCAATCTTTTGGCCACATATGGACTTTGAAGAGGAGCTTCATTGAGATCCTTTATTGATCTCGCGGCACTTGAGTGCATTTGTTGTCCAAAATGTGTCCTTAGATGATGGACTTTTCCTTGCCTAAGGCATGCCATGCAACCTTCTTTAAGGTGGGCCTTACTTTTTCCAATGGGCCCGACACATATCCTAAGTGACACATGGAGTTGGACTTTAGACTTTGCATTTGAATGTGAGTCCAATCCCATGGGTTTCTTGGATGATAATTTGGATTTTAACGGGTAAAGGGATGGGGACTTACCTTGCCAAGCTTGTAGGATTCAATGGCGGATGGTACCAGGGGTCACCGAGTAATTGACGAAGATGATCCCGCCTTCATCGTCCGCCGAGGGGACCACATGTGTTCCTTAGCTATGGAGCATCAACCTCTTCCCGCTATCAAGGTTCGAGGCACTAGGGATCGCTGGGACGACTGGATGAAGGATCCACAGCCCTTGCTTGAACGAGTACTGGATGGTACTCCTTTTGCTGGCCTCCTCACCCTACGCTTCCACAATAACGATGCTAACCGCATGATGCTCGCGGCCCTTTGCGAGAGGTGGCGGGATGAAACCCACACCTTTCAGCTCCCTTGTGGAGAATGGGGGATAACCCCCTTGGACATTTACATGCAGATAGGCTTCCCGTTTCATGGGACAATTGTCCCTCAAGTCAGCTCTCTAGCTCCTCTCACCTCCACCGACTGGCTACGGCTTGTCGGTGACGTCCCTCCCGAGGGTGAATTCCAAGGCCATCAAGTGAAGATGCGATGGTTCTACAACAATTTTGCCTCAGTCATCCCCACCACCGAGCGAGAGGCCCTCCACAAGGCGCGGGCCATGATCACTTATGCTTTCGGATCCTTTCTTTTCTGCCATGCGAATGAGAGAGTTGATCCTAAATTTCTTCGTTTAGTCGAGGATCTTCATCACCCCTATAACTGGAATGGGGCTATCTTGACCCGTATTTTTCAAGGTTTGGACAAGACCTGTCGACATAGCCGGTCCTTCACAGGCTTCTGGCCTGTTGTTGAGGTACCTTTTCTTTCGTCTTCCTTGAAGTCATTTGCCTTCTTTCTCTCTCTGATCATTAGATGTGCTTTTGTCCAGACCTGCTTTTATGACCATTTTCCCCATCTCGCGCCGAGGATGAGGGATGATATTGAGCCCTCTCAGTATCGCCACATGTACTGGCACCAACAAAACCGTCAGCGGAATTCCCGAGTTCCCGGGGACAATTGGCGTGCTGACATAGATGGGCTGACTGTTGAGGACGTAAGTATCTTGCTTGTCTTTGCCCTCGTGCCGTACTGTAACTGATCGTGGTGACTATGTTTGCTGCAGCTCGCTCGGATGCCGTATGCCAGTTTCCCTCTCTATTACACCCCCCAGCGTGTGGAGGCATACGATGCTTCATGTCTTCGTATCATGCTTTCTGACGCTGAGTCTTTTCAGTGGTACTTGGGGGAGAGGTTGCTTCGGCAAGTTACTGGGGTGGCTCGGGTCCCTTGTTCTGCACCTCCTCCAGCTGCTCGGATGCCGGTTGATGAGAGAGTTGATGCTCTCGTGGGCCAGCCCGGATTTCGCTTCACGATCCCGGATCGTGATTATGATGAGTGGTATCTGCTGTTCGGCCAGGGGCCTCTGCTTCCTTCGCTTTATGTTCCAGGTGGCCGTCGCAGGTATGCTGGAGGTTCGGTGACTACTCCTTTGATGGATCTTTATCGTCGGGAGCGGGACACGAGGAGGGACGATGATGATTATGTTGGCGACTTGTAGCCTGCTCGGGTGCTCTGCTTTGTATGGCCTTGTATTTTTGCTTTTATCTTCTTTTGTATTAAGCTCTTTTTGAATGAATATACAGTCTTTGACTTGTCTCAAATTCTTTGATGATGTCTGGATGCTTTGACTTTTGACTTGTTCCTTCATGATTTGAGACTTCTTAGCTGCATGGATGATGACTTGAACGGTCCAGATTGCTTGTTTAGGCCTTGTGGGCCCACTTGATGATTAGATCTTGGATTCTGGCACTTCTTTTGATGATCGAACCTTTGATCTTGCTGCTCCATGACTTGAGTAAGCTTTCCAACGGTTTGGATCTTGATGATCTAGTCCTTGAATGGTTCAGATTGATAGATTCGGCCCTGTGGGCCCACTTGAGACCTTAGCTTTACTTTGGGGCACCTCTTTTGATGATTTGTGAGACTAAGAAGGCTTCTCATGGTGTGGATGATGGCTTGAACGCTTTAGATCGCTTGATTTGGCTTTGTGGGCCCATTTGATGATTAGATTTTGGATTCTGGCCCTTCTTTTGATGATCCGCCCTTTGATCTTGTTGTTTGGTGGCTCATGTAGGTCCCTCAATGGTTTAGATCATGATGATCTGATCTTGGAATGGCTTGGATTGCTTGTGGCCCCCACTTGATCACCTTTCCTTCTCTTTGACTTGATTAGCCATGCTCTGGCTGCATTGCTTTGTGATTGGATCGATGGGGCACCTTTTATATGATCTTGATCAGCTTTGGTCAAAATCTGGAGTGGACCGGAGCCTTGGGCGGCCCATGGAGCGCCATCTGCTGACGTGGACTGTCAGCCTCACCTACCAAGAATCCTGGAGCCAATCCCGCGGAGAGAGGAAATCTGCGTCCGTACGGGTGGCCCAGGGCAGGCCGCCCAAGGCTCGCCTCTTGAGCGGCCTGGGCTGGCTCTGGTTCGGACACTCTCCTCTGTCCACTGTCCCTGTCTCCTCATTCCCTGCACGTCCGGGTTCGATTGCAGCCATGAATATTCCTTTTGTCCCTTCTTTCCTTCTCTTTTTGTCTTTTTCTTTATTGATCCTCTCTTGGGCAGCCATTGATGATGGCTTGGGGGCCATTGTGGGAGAGATTGGTGGGTCCCATGTTGCAGCAATTGATGAAGGCTTTAAAGATGGTGAGGTGCTTTTGATTGATGGTGGGGATGGAGCATTGAATAGGGGTATTGATGATGAATTAGGGGTGGTTGTTGGGAGAGCTTTGAATGGCTCTATTAATGGTGGAATGGCTATAATTCCAGATTTGGGTAGGCCTTTGATTGTGGGAGAAATGGATGGTATGGATAGGATGATAAGATGGGACATGGGTGAAGCTATGCATCCCTTGAATGTGGGCCCCATGGATGATGTGATGGATGGTGATGATGGGACCATGAGGGACATAGATGGGCTGATCTCATGCTTGGATGGGATAGATGGTTCAGATGGTATTTTTGACGGTTTGGATGCTCTGGATGAGGGCCAGGATGTGTGGTATACTTCTTTGGGTGGACTTGATGTGATCATTGATGATGTTCCCCTGATGATGGACGGTGTGGATGCCTCGATGATCCCTTTGATCGGCCAGGATGATGACTGGATTCATGATTTCCTACTGGAGAGGGCCGCAGGTCCGGATTTGGCCGTTGATTCTTCGATCGGGGTAGCCGGGACCCTTTTGGATGGTTCAGATGCATTCTTTGACGGTCAGATTAGCCAGGGTGCCACGATGTGCGGTGTGATCTTTACTGGTAGCCCTTTTGATGGAGAGCATTGTCCTTCGCTTGGTCATCGGTCCTTTGCGCACTCCGTTCATGAGGTGGGCGAGTCTTCCCGTGCGGCTGAGGTTGTGACAGTTTCTGACAGTGATGCGACTATATCAGACATAGCCGTTACTGGGGACAGGTCAGGGGCTGTCGAGTCTGCAGAGGTTCCAGCTTTTCCTTCTCCTTCGCCCGTTGACCTTCCGATCCTTGATGAGTCATCATTGATTTCTGGGCTTTTTGTGTTGGAGGGGGTACCAGTGAGGACTTGTCAGCTGCTTCCTCGTTCTTCCTGCTCGCCACGACTGCTTGCTTGGCTTGACAGCTTGTCAGTTTATGAGATTCGAGATTTGGAGTCTTATGGCTTTGGCGGTCTGATCCATATGGCCAGAGTTGATATTGATTGGAGGATGCTTGGAGCTGCCTTGATTGACTGGGTCCCTTCGTTGAACTTGTTCGCGTTCAACGATATGGAGATGGGGCCTTCTTTGGAGGAGCTTGCACGCTTGACAGGCTTACCCTTGGATTATACTCAGCATTTTTCGCCGAAGACGTCGCCGAAGACTGCCACACCGCAGAACTGGTTCTGGATTTCTTATCTTGTTCATCCTGCAGCTGCCGGCCAGGATGCTGTAGTGTTCTCCTTGGACTTATTGTATGATCTTTTTTCGGGTCCTTGGGGTGTGGCCGGTTCTACCTTTGCTCGGAACGCACTGATGTTCTGCTTGATAGCTGAGGTGCTGTTCTCGGGATGGCGCAGGTCCCAGACTCCTCTGCTTTTTGAGGTGATGAGTCGAGCTATCCGACGGCAGGGGATCATTTCTCTTATCTTGGCCGAGTTGTTTAATGGGCTGACTGACTGCGCCCTGGGCCGCACTCGTGTTCTTCGCGGCTATTGTGCCTTTCTGCAGGTATCCTTTCTACACCTTTTTTTCCTTCTTGCTTTGTTGGGGATTGCTTTGCTTTAGCTGAACTTCTTTTCCTTTTTGTGATCAGGTCTGGCTATGGGAGCGTCTTTCTTTGACTGTTCCTGTACCCCTTCCTGGCATTCCTAGCTCTGACATCATGCGTTATATCATGGAGTTCCTTCCTCATACAGCCAGGATGAGCGAGCCCTTGTATCATAGGATGTTTGCTGAACTTCGTGACTGGAACGTTCGTTGGGAGTCATCTTGGCTTTCACTTCCTCCAGTGCTTTGCGATGCACACCGCCATCCTCTGATGTTGGTAGGCTTTCGATCCTACTTTTCTTACCATCCCATTCGGTTCCTGCGGCAGTTTGGATATGAGCAGGATGTTCCTCTTTTCGCTTTCACGGGTATCGGGCGTCGAGCACTTCCATCCAGATCCTCTGACTTTAGGACCCGGATTGATTGTTCTTGGGCGAGTTACTTGACTGCTGATTTGCTGGGTTTTGAGCTGTGGACTTTTCCGATGGCGACCGCCCCATATCAGTATTGGGTTGCTGAGCAGTCTTTGTATCGACGTATCCCTTGCTGGCACCAGACTGTTGACGAGGATGAGCAGGATATCCTTGGAGATGCTGACTCTTCATCTGGTTCATATGAACCTTTTGAGGAGCGCCCGTTTATCGATCCTGGCTTCCTTTTAGCCACTCATGGCCATTTGCTGTCTGAGATCTCCGCACTTCGGTATCATTGTGAGATGATGTCGAGGAGATTGGCTGCCGATCAGAGATTGTCTGATGAGGAGACAGCGATCCGTACCCTTGAGCGCGATGAGGCGCATTACCTGCGTATGGAGGTGAGCAGGTTGAGAGCAAGACTATCTCTTTATGAGTCAGAGGACTCACCTGATGTGGCCGAGGAGGAGGGTAGAGATTGATTGTGTTGGCCACCTGCACATTCTTTTTTGCATATATGATTGATGATGATGCATTTTTTTGTATTTTTTGAAAAAGATGATATGTTATATGTAAAAGAAATATGATGCCTTTTAATGAAAAAGAAAACTGTTTTGGGAATCTATTGTGCCATTAGTTGTCTTGTGAGTGTGTCTGGATTTTGTGTCGGGATATAGGAATCAAAACTGGGGCTCGGCCAATGATTTGACGGATGTCTCGAGATTTGACTTGCTTGATCCTTTGGTTCCCTAGAGATGTAGGCAATGCAAACTCTTGCTTTCTGAGATTGTCAGAGTTTGTAGAGTTCTTCGCTCCTGACTGTACTTCCTCTTGTTCTTGTACTTTCACTGCTTGAACCGATCTGGACTGTCTGATTTCTTGGTACCTGCACTTTTATTTTTTCTTTTTTCTTTTGAGCCATTTTTGCCTGCAGTGCTCTTTCGAGTTTTCACCACAGCCGGCTTTTTCCCGTCATTTTTGCCTGTGGCGCCCTTTCGGGTTTTCACCACGTCCCGGGTATTTGGTCTTGCCTGCCCCTTGGCAGCTATGCTGTTTTTACCCTTGGCGCCCTTTCAAGTTTTCACCAAGTCCGCTGTATGCCCACTGTTTTTACTCGGAGCGCCCTTTCGGGTTTTCACTCCGCCCTCTTTGTTTAGGCACACATTTTCTTTTTCTTTTTTTTTCTTTTTCTACATCCTTGGATAACTGCGGCTGCTAGAGGTCGGGAATCCGTCGTTGCCGGCCGATGGCAGTCTTTCAGCCCTTATCCTGAGTTACAATAATAGAGCTGTCGGTCTTTGCTAAAGACCCCTCTGAGATGAATGGATGGATGACTGTGTTTCTTGGATTGATTTTTTTTTCTTGAGTGCCTTTCTTTGGCTTCCCTTTTTCTTTCTCTTTTTTTCTCTTCTTTTTTTTTTCTTTTATATTCTTTTTCTCTCCCCCTTTTTTTTTTGTCTTTTCCTTTTGAATTCCCCCCTTTTTTGTATTTTCCTCTTTTTGAATCCTCTTATTTGAAACACTTGTTGGTGGACGGAAATGATTTCTCAGAGGTCTTAGCTTCGATCTCTTGACTTCAGCTCTATTAAAGTAACCTTTGATAAGGTCAGAATAACTTACCCGTGAAAGATCTTCACGTTGTCGGTGTTGGTTGGCTCAGGAAGATCCACCCCTCTCATGTTGGTGAGTCTGAGGGCGCCTCCGGGAAGTACTTCTCTAACGATCAGTGGCCCGTCCCACGAGGGTTTGAACTTTCCTCTGGGGTCTGAAAGGTGCGACGGTAGAATCTTCTTCATGACCATGTCGCCTACCTTGAAACTTCTTTTCCGGACTCTCTTGTTGTAAGCCCGAGCGATCTTTTTCTGATAGCACTGGGAATGACTTAGTGCACGCATGCGCTTTTCATCTGCTAGCTGCAACTGATCGAATCTGGCCCGTTGCCATTCTCCTTCTTCAATTCCGCTTTCTAGTAATACCCATAATGATGGTATTTCTACCTCGACTGGCAAAACTGCTTACATTCCGTAGGTAAGCTCGAAAGGAGTAACGCCCGTAGCAGACCGTACAGACGTTCGATAGGCCCAAAGTGCATATGGGAGCATATCTGACCAATCTCGATAGGTCACGACCATCTTCTCGAGTATCCTGACGATTGTCTTGTTTGCGGCTTCTACCCCTCCATTCATCTGAGGGCGGTAGGGGCTTGATCGATGACGTTGGATCTTGAATTTGCTGAGGAAGTCATCCATCTTCTTGTTGACGAACGGGGTCCCATTATCTGTGATGATGGCATTGGGGATTCCATACCGGCATATGATGTTGTTCTTCATGACTTTAATCACCTGAGATGCTGCAATTGTGGTGTAGGAGGCTGCCTCAACCCACTTGGTGAAGTAGTCGACTGCCACAAGTATGTACTCATGACCATTTGATGCTTTGGGACTGATCTTGCCGATGATGTCGAGTCCCCACATGGAGAAGGGCCAGGGGGTAGTCAGGTTGTATAACTCTGATGACGGGGCATGGATTTGATTTGCATGCTCCTGACACTTGAAGCATTTTCTGACGTGTTGGCAACAGTCTGTCTCCATGGTAAGCCAATAGTAGCCGAGTCGTAGAATCTTCTTTGCCATCATGTGTCCATTCATGTGTGGGCCACAGATTCCTTCGTGTATTTCTTTCATGATCTTTGCAGCTTCTGTTTCATCAACGCATCGAAGGAGGATGTGATTATAGGATCGCTTGTAAAGAACTTCGCCACTGATGGTGAACTGGTCGGCCAAACGCTGAATGGTTCGGCGATCTGTCGCTGTTGCTGACTCTGGATACTCCTGGGTTTCGAGATATTGCTTGATGTCGGCATACCAGGGTTTGTCAGGGACAGCTTCGGCTTCTTCTATTTGCAGGCAAAAAGCAGGTTCTTCTTGAACTTCAACTGTGATCTCCCATTCTGAAGCTCCTTTTGGTATCTCGAGCATTGATGCAAGTGTGGCGAGAGCATCTGCAAACTGGTTCTTGGCTCTGGGCATGTATGAGAAGGTGATTTCCTTGAATTCCTCGATCAGATTGTCAAGATACACATGATATGGTATCAACTTCTCGTCTTTGGTCTTCCATTCGCCATTGGTCTGATTGATGATAAGCTGTGAGTCTCCAAATACTCGTAGCTTCTTGACGCCCAAGATTATGGCTTCCCTTAAGCCAGCGATGCATGCTTCATACTCTGCCATGTTGTTGGTGCACTCGAATGCTATGCGCCTTGAGATAGGAATAGGGACATCATCTGGAGAGTAGAGGATTGCTCCAATACCACTCCCTTTAGAATTTGCTGCGCCATCGAAGAATAACGTCCACTCACCTTTCTTCTTTTCTTCACTTTCGACAAGCAAGAGATCTTCATCAGGGAAGAACGTCTTAAGCGGTTGATAATCCAGGAGTGAGTGAGCGGCAAGATGATCGGCGAGGGCCTGCCCTTTGATTGCCTTCTGAGTGACATAGGTGATGTCGAACTCAGACAAGAGTAGCTGCCATTTAGCTATCCTTCCAGTGAGTGCCGGCTTCTCGAACAGGTACTTGAGCGGATCTATGTGAGCGAGGAGGAGAATAGGGAATGCAATCATGTATTGACGGAGTCGCTGAGTTGCCTAGACTAGGGCGAGGCAAGTCTTCTCGATCGGGGAATACCTGGTCTCGTAGTCGGTGAACTTCCAGCTCAAATAGTATATTGCTTGTTCCTTCTTCCCGGTCTCGTCGTGCTGGCCGAGGACACAGCCAATGGCTTCTGCTGCTACCGAGATGTATAACAATAGTGGTCGTCCAGGAGTGGGCGGCACTAGGACTGGAGGATTCATGAGATATCTCTTGATTCGATCGAAGGCAACTTGGCAATCATCATTCCATTCTTTTGGGACGTTCTTCCGAAGGAGCTTGAATATGGGCTCACAAATAGGTGTGAGCTATGCGATGAAGCGACTGATGTATTGAATTCTGCCGAGGAAGCCACGAATTTCTTTCTCTGTTCTAGGAGGGGGCATCTCGATGATTGCTCTGGTTTTGGTCTCGTCGACCCTGATGCCATCCTCGCTTACCATAAAGCCGAGGAGCTTACCTCCCATTGCACCGAAGACACATTTCTGAGGGTTGAGGCGGAGCTTGTACTTCTCTAATCTGTTGAATAGCTTCTTCAGATCTTCAAAGTGTCCTTCAATTGTGCGAGATTTGACGATCATGTCGTCCACATATACTTCAAGCTCTTTGTTCATCATGTCATGGAATAATGCTGTCATTGCTCGCCGATATGTTGCTCCTGCGTTCTTCAGACCGAACGGCATCACCCTGTAACAGAAGGTTCCCCAGGGAGTGATGAACGATGTCTTCTCACGATCTTCGACAGCCATTTTGATCTGATTGTAACCCGAGAACCCGTCCATGAATGAGAAGATCTTGTATCCCGCAGTGTTGTCGACCAGAGTGTCGATGTGTGGCAAAGGGAAGTCGTCTTTAGGACTGGCTTTGTTGAGATCTCGGAAGTCGATGCACATTCGAACCTTGCCGTCCTTCTTTGGTACTGGTACGATGTTGGCGAGCCATTTAGGGTAGTTGGAGACTACCAAGAATCCTGTGTTGTACTGCTTGATGACTTCATCTCGAACTTTCAGAGCCCATTCTGGCTTCATTCTTCGAAGTTTCTGCTTCACTGGCTTCATATCTGTCTTGGTTGGCAGATGGTGTACAACGAGCTCTTCATCGAGCCCCAGCATGTCTTCATATGAGAACGCGAAGTTGGACAATCTTGGAGCTAGGAACTCTATCATTTTCTGTTTCATCTCAGGTGGCAACGATTTTCCGATGCGTACTTCCCTAGGGATCTCAGGCGTCCCCAAGTTTACTATCTCGAAATCATCGGCTACAACATTGGCTTTAGATTCGAACTTTTTGAGGAGATCCTCTAGTTCGGGAGCCGGATCATCATCTTCCTCATCCCGAGCTTCGTCCAGACCCATGAGCTCGAAGTCTAATTCGATGTCAAAGTCATATGATTCGACTTTAAACTCATGTGACTCTTTAGACGAACTTGGCACACTATTGAATGCAGGAAAAGAAATGTTTTTTGGTTTTTGAGATTTTTCTGAAATGAAAATGCTAGATGTTTTTGTCTTTTGACAGTTTTTTATTTTTTTGGCTTTTTGAAATTCATGGGACTTTGAACAAGCAGGCATTGCAGACCATGATTGAGCCCAACTTGTTCCAAAGTTCCTGTCACTGCTTAAACAGGCATTTTTTTTGGAAGCCAGAGCCCTTAGATGGCCCTTTGGCTGATTCAAAAGTTAGGGGAACAGATGACCATTCAGGACCCCACACTTCCTCCCCTGAAGAGGTGGGGATTGATGATTTGGACGAAGAGTCACGGTCTGGCCCAACGACCATGATTTCTCGCTGGTCGGGTTCGAGATCTGAGTCGTACTCAGTCCCTCCCGGATCACTTACCTCGCACTGCAATTCATTTGGTTCCACAGTGAGACACATGTTTGGGATCTGGATATCAGACCAATCTAGGGCTGGCCACTTCCCTTTCTTGGTCCAATGGATGGGTTGCTTCTGCCCTTGGCTGATGATTGATGATGTTGACTTTACAGAGATTGGCAAGTTGTGCCCCTTGCTAATTGGTGCTGAGATGGGCGAGTTGTGCCCCTTGCTGATTGAAGTGGGCAGGTTGTGCCCCTGGCTGATTGAAGTGGGCAGGTTGTGCCCCTGGTTGAGAGAAGTGGGCAAGTTGTGCCCCTGGTTGGGAGCAGGTGTCAGAGTAACCTGTTCCTGAAGCTGCTGTATTTGACTTCCTTCTTCGTCTTCATCCTTTTCTTCTTCTGCTGGAGGCTTAGATGGTTCTAGAATCTGATCCCATCGAATAGGGGGCCATGTGGCCCAAACTAGGCTCATCGGGAGGCCTTTGTGTAGTGCAGTCGGTTGATTCCCTCCTGGATCTTTGTAAGGTTCTCCTGGCTTGACGAACTGGATGGGTGAGCACCGAAATTTCTTCCTCCTTTTGTCCATGAAGGTTGCCCTGTATCCGAGTCCCCATTTGCGTTGGTTATATACCAGCTGTACCTTTCTGGACTTGAAGTGATTCTTCATTCGATATTTGAGACTCAGGCGCTCTGCCGGTGAAAAGACACGGTCCACCCTTATCGGTTCTGGATTAGCGATAGAGTTCACAGTCTCGAATTCGAAACTATGAAACGGGATGTCTTCCTCAGAGTGCTGGATATCGATGACCGGGATGTCTGGTTCAGTGGCAGCAGTATTGGAAGGAATGATGAGTTCCTTCTCTGCGTGGATAGAGATCACTTGATTTCCACAGATGTACTTCACCCGTTGATGTAAGGTTGATGGCACAGCTCCAACCTTGTGCAGCCACGGCCGTCCGAGCAGCATGTTGAAAGAGGCTGATATATCCAGGATTTGGAATGTGATGGTAGAAACTTCTGGACCTATCTGTACCTCTATGTCGACCTCCCCTTCCACTGATCGGCGGGTGTTGTCGAATGCTCTAACGCATATGGTGCTGGGTCGAAATGAAGAGGGACTGATTCCCAGACGTTCCGCAGTCTTGAGTGGGCAGACATTTAAGCTTGAGCCATTATCGATAAGGACCAGTGGGACGCAGAGGTCTTTGTATCGTAAGGCTATGTTGAGGGATCGGCCATGATCGCGTCCTTCTGGTGGCAACTCATTATCAGTGAAGGTGATGGCACGTGGAGCCAGGAGCTGTCCAATCATCAATGCTATCATCTCTGGTGCCGTATCGGAGGAGACATGAGCATCGTTCAAGGTTTTGGCAAACATTTCTCGGTGTATGCGAGATGTGCAAAGTAGCTCCCATACTGAGATTTGAGCAGGGATTGACTTGAGCTGAGTTGCCACATCGTATGCGGCTTCATTTTTATTGCCGAGTCCTGAGAGAGCGCCTTTGGGATCTCCTCTGTTCTGATTATCCCTTCGGATGCATCGCCCATTGGGATTCATGTTCCCCACTTCCGCACATTTTGGATAGTGCCATGGAACCTCTTTGTAGCTTTCCTCCCTTTTGCCTTCTAGGACCACCGGTTCTTGCAACGGTGCTGGTGTGGGTACCAGATCTTCCTCGTATGGAGCTTTTGCCTTGAGAACTACATTGTTGCCTGTGCTGAAAGGGTAGTATCGAGGCTTGTCTTCATAGACCACATAAGGTCGTGGTCCTGGCTTGATTGTTCCTGGAGCGGGAGGCTCCCATGGAATGAATATTGGTCCTCTTGATATGGCAGGAGGTTTCTCTGTTCGTCCCAGCTGCCGTAGCGTGATTGACACGCCTCCGGGGTTTGCCCCTTGCAATACGACTGGCTCGACTGGAAGAGCTCCTTCCAATACAACGGGTTCTTGTTGCTGATGAGTATAATCCCTCCATTGTGGGTTGGATTGTTCTTGAGTTGCCCCTTGCAAGATGACAGGTTCGTATGTGGGCTCGATGTATGATTGTGCTCCTTCCAGGACGACTGGTTCCCAGCTTGAATGGTTGTAAGGTGTCCCTTGAACAACTGGTATATCATATGGAGGTGCTCCTTCGAGTACTACTGGCTCGGAGATTGAAGGAAGAAAGGGACCTGCCCCTTGCAAGATTGGAGGAGGATTTGTCGGCCCATAGGTGTAGGCGTGAATGGATTGGATGGGGGAGAAGAAGCGATCGAGATGGTCCCCTTCTTCTATACTATTGACTGCAGGGCCACAAGACGAACTGGGGTCCGTTGGATGCTGAGGCAGAGGATTCTGAAGGATGTTGGTGGAAGCTGCTGGAGAAGTTCCAGGGACCGAGATGACGATCTTGCGGTCATCAATCAGGTCTTGTATGGCATTCTTCAAAGTATAGCATCGATCAGTGGCGTGGCCACGTCCTTGATGATAGGCGCAATACTCATTTTCTCGGTAATTCGGTGGCAGAGGATGAGGAGGAGGCCTAGGTGCCATTAGAGTAAGTAATTGCTTCTGCACTAGAGTAACCATGACTTGACTGAGTGGTTGAGAGAGGGGAGTAAATTTCCTGGACTCCCTGTAGTTTTGCCTATTTTGATATGAGTATTGACCGTTTCCTCTGAACTGCTGCTGTTGTTGAGGTGGTTGTGGCTGAGGATTCGGTTGTGGCTGATACCGCTGAGGCTGATGCTGAACTTGATTCTGCTGATACTGTTGACGTCCCTGTGGGGGAGCATGTTGATTTCCTTGAGCAGTGGTATTGATGTTGTTTACCTCTGTTGGGCGGGGAGGAGAACCACTGCGGTTTCCATTCCCATGCCCGATAGGTCTTCCTTCCATTCTGTTCCTCTTGACTGGAGTGGCTTGATGAGGCCATGGGGAGATTGTCCCGGCCCGGATTCCTGCTTCGACTTGCTCTCCAGCACGGATCAATTGTGAGAAATTCGCATATGGATGCGAGATGAGATATTCGGATATGCCTGGATATGTTGAATGAACAATCATGGAGATTTGTTCTTCGTCGTCAATGGGTGTCCGCATTCTGGCTGCCATAGCTCGCCAACGTCCCACATAAGCTGATAGTGTCTCATCACTCCTTTGTCTGAGAGCCGCAAGGTCGGCTCTTCTGGGTGCCATGTTGAGATTGTACGCGAATCTGTCGACGAAAGCCTGGGAAAGCTGTTCCCACGTCCTGATGCGGTGGCAGTCCAGTGAAGTGTACCAATCTAGGGCATCGCCCTTCAGAGATTTTTGGAACAAGCGAATAAGGGCCCCTTCATTTCCTGAGATTGCACTCAGTTCTCCACAGAAGGCCTTGAGATGTGCTGTGGGACAACCGCTGCCGTCGTATCTTTTGAATTTTGGAACCTCAAAGTTTTGAGGTACTTGAGCATCTGGGAAAGGACACAAGTCTCTGAACTTAGTCGAAGGTAGATCGATTCCTTGCTGTCGCTGAAGCTGATTTTGCAAGATCTGGAACTGCTCCCGCAACTCGTCCAGTCCTGAGTGATCTATTCGAGCGACTGGTGCCTCCTGGAGTAAGGCACGTTCTTCTTCAGCATAGTGGTCGATGTCTTCGACCCTATGTGCTTGCTGAAAAGCAACCGCGGGCTGCTGAAGCTGATTTGATGACTGAACCGGATTCTGATGAATTGGTGCTTGAAAGGATTGTAGCTGAACTAGAGATTGTACTAAGGTTGAACTGGAACTTGCTGGAAATTTACTGGAGATTGCTGAACTGAAGATTGCTGGAAATTAACTGGATTTTGCTGAATTGAAGATTGCTGGAAATTGACTGGAATCCCATCGGCGGGGATGTGCTGGAATTGAAAAGTGCTCCTGTTTGCAGGAGGCTGAGATGCTGGGAAGTGACCCCCTTGTTGGGTATTCGCCACTGTCCGCTGATTGATGTGGGCTTGACACTGACCCCCATTGTGGGCATTCGCCAGTGCTATCCCTGTTGTTGGAAATTGAATTGAAATCCCATCGGCGGGGATGTGCTGGAATTGAAAAGGTGTCCCATCGGCGGGGACATGCTGAGATCTACTGAGATTATTGTTTGCAAGATTGACTGGAAGCTGACTGGATGTCCCTGCAACGGAAGTGCTCTGAGATGGCCTTGTCGTCGCAGGAAGATATTGAGAAGGATGCCCCATAGCGAAGGGCTGAGATGGCTGCTGTCGGTAGTCTTGGGCAGACTCCGATGGTTGTGCTTGATTTGAACTGGAGGCCGGGAGGACCCGGCATGGTTGCTGAGATTGCTGAACTGGGCCAACCTGATTGTTGGCTGCTGCGGTGGTTTGTGCTTGCATGAATTGCAAGAGCATTTCTTGCATTGCTCTCATTCCTTGTGCCAATTCTTGTATGATTGGCGTATTGTCAACGGGCTGTTGCGCTGGAGGTTGCGCTTCGGTCATTTCAAGAGCAGGGAAGTGATGAGTTTCTTCTTCGTGGTCGGACATGGCTTGCTGAGCCCGAGTGCGGATTATACTGCGGTAGGGAAGCTGTCTCCGAACACGTTGAGCCCGAGGAGGCGCAATGGTGAGGACTATATTCTTTTTTGGTTTTGGGATTTTCTATTTTTTTCTTGGTTTAGGGATTTTTCTATTTTTTGTTTGTTTTGGGTTTTGGGTAGAATGCTATGCAAATGAGATTGTATGAGGATTAGTGACTTTCAAGTATGGGAAGGATTCTGTTTTTCAAGTCGGATCACGACTAGTGGGACTAGCTCATCCCCGGTGGAGTCGCCATTCTGTGGACCCTCGCCGATTTTCCGCGCTCCCACACGACAACGTTCTCGTCTCTTCCCCTTTCGGGAAAAGAAGGAGAGGAGGATGCGTAGGTGCGAAATCGCAGTTTGTGCCACTGGCTTGCCTCGTTCTCGAGGGCTTTGTTTGGTTGTCGTGTTAAGCTGGATATGTTTAAGTGTTTATATAAGACCAGAGTCGCCACTAGCCAGTTACTTCGAATCTACAGTCGGCTAGACCCCGTAGAAACGTTGGAGAAGGGGATCCGAAGATTCCTTCCTCTAAAATGACTCCTTTTGATCTGCAGTCAGAGATTCAAGGTAAGGGATCACGGTTACAGGGTGGGAAGAGGTTAAGCACCCCACACACTGCCCGTACCGAAGTACGGTCTCTACTTCACAGAATCGATCGAATACTTGAAAGTCTAGTTTAATCCTCGTATATTCTCATGGATGACATGATGCATGAATGCGGGTCTGAACAGTAAGAGTTTCTGATGGGCAGGTTCCAACAACGGGCAAGCCCAGAGCGTACGCTCGAACTGACAGGTGCTTTATGCGAGATGATGCATGCTGTGTGCTTGAATATTCAAAGTGCTTATAGTGATATGTACGTGAATGCAGGTCTGAACAGTAAGAGTTTCTGATGGGCAGGTTCCAACAACGGGCAAGCCCAGAGCATACGCTCGAACTGACAGGTGCTTTATTTAAGACATATGCAGTGTGTTTGAAGAATCAAAGTGCTTGCAGTGAAGCAGGGGGGTTGGAAGAAAAGTAAATGTTGCACTTATGCTAGATGCAAATGAGATGATGCTGGAAAAGAGTAGCTGGGTGGACGGAGGTGTCGCAAGGATTGGCTTCGAGTGGCTGGATCAAGATTTGGATGGCTTGGACCAGTGGTCAGGCTGGGCTGGACCAGGGTTAGGCTCTCCTCACTCGGGCTCTCCTTGGTGGAAAAATGGACTAAAGGGGACTCGGATCGCACTCGGGCTGAATGGGCTTCGAATGGATGCTGAAATGAGAAGAGGAGGGGGTATTTATACCAGCGGAGAGTGGCAGCTCTCGTAATTTTGTCCGGGCGGCCTGCCATGGGCCGCCCGTACGACCGCTCCTCGGTTTCCAGCGAGTACGGTCGCTCCCTCGGGGCTGCTGTTGGACTCGCTGGTCGACTCAGTGAGTTGACTCAGCGGGTCGACTCGGTGGTTTGACTCGACGGGTTGACTCAGCAGGTTAACTCAGCGGGTTGACTCAGCGGGTTGACTCAGTGAGTTTGACTTTTTTAGGATTTTTTGACTGGCCTTTTTTCTGGGGGATTTTTCAGGGTGATGTTTAGGACTGGGTTGACTGAGTTCAGGCTTGAACTGGACTATGGAATGGGGCTGACAAGGGTGAGTTTGGACTTGGGATTTGGGGGTATGGTCCTCCATTCCACCAGCTATCTCTACCAACAGTGTAGCCGAAGGTGGGGTGTCTACTCTATGGTAGTGATTGTATTTTCTCTATATGGTGTGTCCCAGCTGATTTTGTAATAGGGGTGAGTCTTGGGATGTACGGCTCCGACGTGGATTGTCACCCGTTGAACAGTTTGGATTTTACGTACACTTCATGGGTAAACTCTGTTGGGCCCACTGTGAATGTATGTGGTTTTTCCACGCCAGACATCTGTTTTTCTAGCCCATTGTACAGTTGAGCCCAAAATTGAAGCATTTCCAAAGTTCAATTGGACCACACCACAGTCTTGATTAGTCCCACAGTGATGTTTATTTGTCATCCTGCCTGTTCATCAGATCACACACACATAGATGAAGGGGAACGCTAATATCAGCTTGATCCAAAACTTATGCAGCCCCCGAGATTTTTTCAAGGGTAGACCTTCAATTCACACTCTTTCATGTGGTGTGGTCCACCTACTTTTTGGATATGCTTCAATTTTTAGCTCAAGCCCTCAAATTATGTGGTGAAATGGATGGACAGAGTGGATAAAATACATAAATCCCAATGGTCCACCTGAGTTTTGGATCTGCCACATGTGAGGCCGGGGTTATGTCCTAAACTGAACTGGCGCCACACATCAAGATGAGCCTCACAGACAGAGGTTACTGGCGACATACGAGGGTATTGAAATAGCATTCTTGGGGACTTTAGCTTTTGACCGTGGGCCATCTCCCAATGATCCATGTCTACGTGGCCTAATAGATAGGTTGGATGGAGAATAAACATTACAGTGGGCCCCAGGAAGTTTTTAATGCTGGGCGTTAAATCCTACTGTTCCTATGGTGTGGTCCACCTTCATTTTCCATCAGCTTCATTTGTTGGAATCATGACCCAAACATGATTTAGACAAAAGGATGGACGGCATGGATGTACAACAAATACATGTTGGTGGGCCCCACGGTCTGCGACTGACGCACAAAGCTGTTACGCCAGACTCACGTAATCCACTCCCCTGGCCCCTTAAATAAATGGGTTCATGGTTAGGCAATCCAGACCGTTGATCTCATACCCGATTGGTTATTCACCCCAACACCATCTACGATATGGGTCACATAGCTGCATGGGCCCCGATAGTTACAAATACATCTGATTTTTTTAAACATATTTGGACCAACGGTTAGAATGGAGAAGACTTACCTGCTCTGTATCAATGGCACACCCGTTTGACGTTGTTCTCCACCTCTACCGGTGAAATCAATCAAGCCCTACAAAAGCACACAGAGGAATCATCAGTGAGATGAAGAAGAAAGAACTATTGGTGCGTCGGATAAATCAGATTGACGATCGTGATGAGAAAATTTCACCTGATGAACATCTCACAGAAGATAAAAAACGTTGGGCCTGGTTGGGTGGAGGTTATTCTCTCCAATGTGATTCGGCACTGTATATAGAAGAATTGAAAGAGCACTAATTGTGTAGTCATTGAGACTACAAATGCTGTGAAAGACGTTTGAGAGAGGCGCCAGCGGACGGTCATTTCCCTCTTCATTTCACTACAAGAGGAGTTAGATTTCATGGGATTTGCTGCCCGGTTTTCAAGGCATATTTGCTGGTAAAATCTTTGAAAATCAAACAGTGAATTTTTGTCATCATTATTTTCTGAATTCTTAAATGACAGTAATAAGAAAAAACAAACAGGCCCTAAAGGAAAAGATGGGTAGGGAAATTCCTACCGTTGAAACCTCCCTGAATCCAAGACTCAAATGGGCTGAAGGAAAAGATGGGTAGGGAAATTCCTACTGTTGAAACCTCCTTGGATCCATAATGATGTTTATATGCTATCCATACCGTTCATAATGTCATTCCTACTGGGATGAAGTCAAAGCTCAAATATTAGCCTGATTCAAAACCTTTGTGGCCCCACGAATATTAATTGTTGGTGGCGTACAATCCTCATGTTTTCTGCCCACTTGAGTCTTGGATCTGGGTCATTTTCAGTCTCACGTCCTAAAATGAGCTCACAAAAAAGATTGACGAGGTGGATTTCTCACAAATATCACGATGGGGCCACCTACATTCCGTGTGGGAACTTCCTGCTAAAGGCTTTAAGGGCCCGTTGGTTGGCATTGGAAACCCGCTCCCAGCTTAAAATCTAGATTCCAACAAAATATAATTTTAACTGGTGTGTTTGGGGCAAATTCCAGCCAAACAGGATTCCATCTGGAAACCTAAATTGGCTAGAATCAGGATTAGTAGAAACAATCACACCGTTTCAACTAAATGGAAAAGAGGTGGAAGCACCATCATTCAATTTTTAGAATGATACCCCTAGGGTGGCCCCTACCGCGATGTATGCATTATATATCCATGCAGTCCATCCATTTTGAGAGCTCAATTAAGGCCATTGAACAAAAAATGAGGCAGATCTAAATCTCAAGTGGACCACACCACATGAAAACAATGTTAATTGAACGTCCACCATTAAAAACTTCTTAGGGCCCACTATAATGTTTATTTGCCATCTGACCCGACCATTTATCTTGCGGGACTACTATAGGATTGGGTTAAGATCTTAAGCGGATCCGAAGCCCAAGTGGGGCATGCCGCAAGCAACAGTTGGATTACACAGTTTTCAACCAAGCAAAATATGGATTACACCGTTTTCAACGAAATAACAAGTTCCAATGGAATCTGGGTTTCCAATCCAGCTTTATGCAATTTTGAATTCCAACACCAGAATCTACTTTTCTCTAGAATCTGGATTATGCAACCAAACAAAACAGGCCCTATTAGCAGAAATCCGCATCCCTCTGGCGTTGACACGGATTCCTGCTATTCGCAGGAACTTTAGGAAGTTAGGTGGGGCCCACCGTGATGTTTATGGGAAATCCACTCTGTCTATTCAGTTTTCAAACCATTTTATGACATGGGCCCAAAAATACAAATAAAAAAAACTCAAGTGGGCCGTGGGTAGGTAAATGCATATCTTTAAAACCTACTTGGGTCCACTGTGTTGTTTATATGCCATCCATACCATTCTTCTTAAGGTCATTCCTTCTAGGATGAATTGGAAACACAAAAATTAGCCTAACCCAAAGCTTATGCAGCCCCATGAATGTTTCAACAGTGGACGTTAAATTCACTATCGTGCGGCCCACTTGAGTTTTGGATTTGCATAATTTTTTTTGCACACATCAGAAAATAATATGGAAAACAGATGGACGGGGTGGATTTCTCACAAACATCAAGGTGGCCCCATCTAGCTTTTAGTGCAGGAACTTCCTACTAAAGGCCTTCCCACGAAATCTGTGTCCCTCTTCCGTGTGGTGACATGGCAAAGTTATGTGGCACCCATCATGATGTATGTGTTACATCAACACTATCCATCTACGTTGCCAGATTATTTTAGGGCATGAGCCCAAAAATGAGGTGGATCCACGTTTTAGGGCATGAGCTCAAAGATCAAGTGGACCACACAACAGAAAGAAAGCAGTGGGGACAATGATTAACCATTGAAAACTTCCTAGGGCCTACCATGGTGTTTATTTGTCATCTACTGCTTATACTTACGCCACACTAACCTGATAAAGGGAAAACACCTCATCCAAAACTTGTTTGGCCCCAAAATGTTTTTTCAATGGCAGGCGTTCAATCCTAATTGCTTTTTGTAGTGGTCCTCCACTTGAGCTTTTGTCTGCTTGTTGAGCCTCCAATTTATACATTTGCTGACCCATTACATCATATTATATGCATGGTTTTCATGTTTAAAAACTAATCTAATACATGTTTTTGTGATTGTAGGAATGAGAGGGAGATTTCACCAATTCATGGTTAAAAGAGTCACTTTATTTACATTGAAGATCAAAGAACTAAGTGTCAAAGGATGGAAGAAAGAAGCAAGAGAGATAAGGAAGAAGAAGGAAGAAGTGTAACAGTCTTCATTGAAGACCGGTCGTCCGATCGGTCTGTAACTCAACAGAGACCCACATTGCTGTACATATCACTGGACCAAGACAGACCGGTAGTCAGATCAGTCGAGCACTCAACAAAGAGGGGGAGAAAATTCCAAAATATCACTGGACTGATTTTTACATTTTACGACTGTCGGCTGCGTAACAGAGCTTATCCTACAAGCTCCGATTTTCTCTGCGCAACTCCGTGATTTCTTACCCAATCTGGAATCTTCCGCAATATTCTATAAAAGGGCACCTAAGGCTTCGTCTAAAATCATCCTAGAAGAGATTGGAGGTCGTGGGAAGTGAAGGAGAGGACCATGAAGCGTCCACAACTCCGTTGATTCCGATTTTTCTAGTTTTTCATGCTTTTATTTAGTTTTTCTTTTCGATTCTAGTTGTCGTATGACAATGCTCAGCTAGAACTTCTCAGCTAGGGCTAAAAGGTGAAGTTTGTAGCCAATTTCATGTTTAATTCAGTTTTATTCAAGTACGTTCACTTTAAGTTTGGATTTTGAATGTTCTAATTCAAATAAAGTTGATATTTTTAGAAGTTTTATGAGAGTTCATGTGCTCCGGACATGGATTCCTTGCAATTCTCTGAGATTATCATATTTAGCTTGATTAGATTCGAATTATGGTAACCCTTGAACATGTCATAGTCCATAGGCATGGCTGTTACTCCGAAGGCTATGATTTTGAATGCTATGTGATTGAATAGGACTAGAACTTGGAAGTTCAACTTAAGTGGGATTGAATGTGCTCCAATGCTTTATCTTCCAACTAGATGAGAGATAAAACTTCAAATCTAGTTGTGTTTTATGCTTGGATTGATTGGATTGACATGGGATTACTACAAGTGGATCCTTGAAAGCCTTAGTTTCCTTTAAATTACTGACTTTTCTAAATTACTGTTTTAAGTTAGTTCTTTTAATTAAAAACTCCAAATTGTCCTAATTCAAGTTGCTGGAATAGTTTAAAATTGGTTTTCTAATTCCCTGTGGATCGACCTTGGTCTTACCGAGATTATTACTACATCGCAGCCTTACACTTGAGGCTAGCGAACACTACTTCTTGAGCTTATGCCCTAAAATGATGTCTCGAAATGGATGGACAGTGTCGATATAACACATACATCATGGTGGGTGTTGAGCCTCCAATTTATTCATGATCTAGCCCATTACATCACATTATATGCATGGTTTGCATGTTTAAATGACCCATCTAATACGTAATTTGCTATTGTAGGAGCGAGATGGAGATTTCACCAATTTAAGGCAAAAAAGGTCACTGAAGGTACATTGAAGATTAACGAACCAAGTGCGAAAGAATGAAAGAAAGAGGCAAGGGAGAAAGAGAAAGAATGAAGGAAGAAGTGCAATATTTTGCACTGAAGACCGGTCGTTCGACCAGTCTGCCAAAGCACAGGACTGGTCGTCCGACCGGTCTGCAACTCAACGGAGACCTCTCTATTGCTGCATTCTTCACTGGGCCAAGCTAGACCGGTCGACCAGCACTCAGACCGGTCGTCCGACTTGTCGTACACTCAACAGAGAGGGGTCAAAAAGTTTAAAAACTCATTGGACTGTTTTTGCCATTTCACGACCGGTCGTCTAGGAGCTCAGACCGGTCGTCCAACTGGTCATCTGCGAAACAAAGCTTGTCCTACAAGCTCCGATTTTCTCTACACAGTCTGAGATTTCTTCCGCTATTCGGAACCTTCCGCACTATTCTATAAAAAGGGACCTAGAGCTTCATCTAAAGGCATCCTAGAAGAGATTGGAGGTCGTAGGAAGTGAAGAAGAGCAACGTGGAGCGTCCACAATTCCGTCGATTCCGATTTTTCTAGTTTTTATGTCTTTTTCATTGAGTTCTAGTTGTAGTATAACAATGCTCGGCTAGAATCTCTCAGCTAGGGCTGAGAGGTAAAACTTGTAGCTAATTTCATATTTAATTCAGTTTAATTCAAATATTTTCATTTTAAGTTTGAATTTTGAATGTTCTAGTTCATATAAAGTTGATATTTTTAGAAGTTTTATGAGAGTTCATGTGCTCCGGACATGGATTCCTTACAATTCTCTGAGATTATCATATTTTGCTTGATTAGATTCTAATTATGGTAACCCTTGAGCATGCCATAGTCCATAGGCATGACTGTTACTCCGAAGGCTATGATTTTGAATGTTATATGATTGAATAGGACTAGAACTTGGAAGTTCAACTTAAGTGGAATTGGATGTGTTTCAATGCTTTATCTTCCAACTAGATGAGAGATAGATGTAATATCTGTGATTTTTTATGATTTATTATTTAATTTAAAAATCTAGATTAGAATTTATAAAATTAAAATAATAATAATTTAATGTGTGTAAGTTGATAACATGTTTGATGTACGTTTCTCATGGAATAATTGGATAGAAAAGTGGAATTATAAACCATATTCCATGTACATAAACTTCAATAATTCATTTTAAATTATTTATATTATCTGTGGAATTGATCTGAGCCATAGATTGATAGATTAAATCATGTAGAATCTAATAATATAGTCTGATCTACCCAGATCCGATCATAGATCTTTCTATCATGGCCATTCATCCTCATTTTAATCACCACGGCCCATTGAGCTGATCAAACCGAGTTTGGTTCCGTTGGAATTATAGAGTATCCTTAGAAGAACATTTATGACTGTTGAAATTCTCATCGGACTTCGATCAAGCCATTAAAACTTGTCCTAACACCAAACCAGTGGTGAAAGTGAACCCCTGTGATTTATTTCAATTGGTGTGTCAGTTAGCTGTGGAATTTTCTCCACACCTTTGTTATAGCATTTTAGCCGTCCATGTGAAATTTCATCACTGGATGATCTTCCGATACCGTTTAATCGAAGAGTTACTGCGTAGGGCCTTGTGGACCACCAATCAAGGTGAAATCACTCATGGGCGACCTTTTTCATATACTTAGGTGACCTATTGGATTAGATTCCCCCATAAGGTCCTAGATATGTCCATGTAGATCGAGAAGTACAGAAGTCACATTCGTTGCGATGTGCCAATTCAAAATCTAAATTTTCGGATATGGTTACGGAGTTTGGTACGGAGAGATTTCTATCTTTGTTGTGGACCGTCCATCTTTATGTATGAACGTCGGTGTGTGTCTAGATTTTGGATATTTTAGGTTTTCTAAGATGGGCCACGTCCCTATGTTTTCATAATCTTGAACCGAGGTGTATTCACCGTCCATCATATTTTTGATCAATTACTCTTAAACCAATAAGAGATTCATCGACCCAACGGTCCATTATTCAATCCATGGACATTCTAACCAATGGTGCGGACCACTTCACACGACACTCAATGGTCATGATTTAGTCGCACCTCAAAGTGGTCAAGCTTATCCTTAGAAACTAACCACTTTAAGTTGTGGTGTTTACCACCATTTAAACCATCATTTGTGTCCTTATTAGATTGTGGGTGTGGACACTACCAAATTCTCCCAAATTCATACCACTTTGTTAGTTTTTCGAGGCCAATGTCATAATGGTCTCAGATTTGTGAAAGGTGGGCCCGATTTTAAGATGTTACACATCTATTCTAGAGCGTTCATTTAGGCTAACTCTTACATAGATCATATTGTGTCCATCCATCGACCCTTTGACCCGAGAGTTTACCCACTACTTGCTGTGTTAATCCTCTATATGATGGACGTCTTAGATCCAAGAAGGGATCACTAAGTGGACCATCAAAATATTACTTCTATTTTCACCACAAATATTTATGTTATAAGCTAATGTACTTTATTTAAACTCTCGTAAGAGAGTCCTATTCTACCACTTTTACGTTTTACGATAACCATCCCATCACATCCATCACCAATAGCTTCAAATCTTTACCATCCATCATCACCATCCATCATCATCATCATCATATGACCGTCGATTGGGAGGAATGAGGTAGTATTTTGTAGTAAGCCGAAGATTGATTTTCTTTGTTATTTTCATTTTCAAAATCTCGGATCGGATTGACAATTGGTGAGTCTACGGAAATACTCACTCCACATCATAGTTTGAATTTGCGCATTTGTGTTTTGTTTAGTAGATTAATTATGTTACTTTGATTAAATCTATGCCATTCATCATGTATTATAGTTTATGTTTGCTTGTGGGCCCAGATTTAAAAGGAATCTGATATTTAAGTGGGCCAGGGTGGGAGAAATAGACCCAACCATTAAAAAGGAAATAAAACCACTATCTTTGTTTTATAATTTTCGATCTATGTAAAATCAAATTTATTGGGTGGACTAAAGGCCCGAATAATTTAATGGATGGATTGGATCTCAACCTAGTGGGCCTCACCTTGTGTGGATACACATATAAAAAAATGATAATAATAATAAAACAATGGACTGCTGGACTAGTCAGCACCCCAAGGACACCGCCAGTCCAGCAGCGTCATGGCTGCTGACGCAAGGGACGGACGGGCAGCAGTTGGGGGTCCACATTTGGACCCCAACCTGATGTATTTTCTATATCTACTTCGACCATAGTTTACTTCATCATGTGTTTTGATAGCCCACCAAATTTCAGCTTAATCCGAGACCTGAGCGGACCACACCAACTTCTATAAATTTGACTATCTTGCTGAATTTTCTGCAATTGTGCAGAAAATTTTGAATTTATCTTTCATGGACAGCGGGTAATCCGTGGGCCCCACTCTAAGCTTTCTGTCAAATCTATACCACTCACTTGTTACATTACTATGTCAAGAGGCTAGAAATTAAATTTCAAAGGGTTTCGATAACCAAGTGGGCCACACCGTCTCAAATAGTGGACAATGTAATACAATATAAATCTGAAGGTGAGCAGATTTTAAAGTGGGGACAACGGACACTTATGGGCCCCACATGTGAACTTTTGGATAAATCCACCTCGTCCACACTGTTTGTTGGGTTGTGTGGGATTGACCATAAAAATATGGGCCAGAACAGGTTCCAGGTGGCCCACACCATTTGAAATAATGGGACTGACACCTTGAAAAATAACAGAATCTTAATCTGATTGGACTCCAACTTTTGGGTCCCATTGAGGAATATTTTGCCCAATCTAAACCGTCTAATGCTTAGACCAGCAAGTCTTAAAACTGTAAAATAAATTTGGTACACACCAGACCTCCCAAACAGTCAGATTAAACGAAATTATGGGGACAACACCTGTCCATTTTCTTTAAATGTATGGTTATAGTTTAGTTTAAAGTTCTTAAACCCCTCAAAATGCTTTGTTTCATAATGTGGATGCATTCTTGCCATCTTGATATATATGCACTTGATTTGTTTCTTAAATAGTTATGTTATATGATTCATTAAATTGTATTAAGATGTAATAAATTCTCATTATCACATGTTCATGTTTATATGATCACACATGATGGACCCATGCATAGAGCGGTTTATGGTGAGGTTAAGTCCACGGAATTGAATCAGAGTAGGGGTATGTAAATGGTTCTTAACCATGACTATCCAAGTACGATTAAGCATGGTCGGTGTGTATGGGTGTGGTTAAGTGTGGTTAAGTTTGTGTGGGATGGATATGGGTGTGGTTATGGAACACCTATGTATGGATACATCATTGGATGAACTGGAATATGGGAAACCATCAAGTGTGGTATGTTTTCCCGTCGAGAATGCGTCCCGTGTTGGGATCAGATCGTACCCGTGTCAGGATTGGGGCAATTGTTTTCTCATTGAGAATGCGACCCGTGTTAGGATCGGGCGTACCGTGTCAGGATCGGAGCAATTGCGTCTCGTCAGGAATGCGACCCGTGTCAGGATCGGGAGTACCGTGTCAGGATCGGAATGTACCTCACCTGTCTGGTTGTGATTGGTTGTGATACTATTTTTCAGGCGTAACCTCGTATGGCTGATTTACTTGTGTGAAACCTGACTAAAGACCTTGTATTAAAGGCCACGTATATGGTTGATTTATGCGTGCTGCATGGAAATTCATTATGGGATGTGTGTTTAATGTTAATGAATGTGTCATTGTGGGGTAGAAAAATGTGAGCATGGCATTCTACAATTTACAAACTGAATAGTTATGTTTTGATTCTTTTTATCTATTTACTTGGATGCGTGATTCATATTATGGAGTGGAGTAAGTACTCCTACTCGTTGGGCATTATTTTGCTCACCCTTCTTAGGGAACTGTAGGTTCAAGAGGTGACATGGAATCTTTCGAGGACAAGGCACAAGTTGAGGACATAGTGAAAATCCAGGAGGAGGAGAACGCCAACTCTAATGAAGACGTTTTTATTTATTTTTAGATATTTTATTTAGTTTTAAGTTAATAGAATCGTAGATGAGTATATCAGTGTCATGTTTGTGAATTATGAACATTTATAATTTATTTTATAATGTAAGTTGGAATAAGAGTATGGATATGGTTTAGTAGAAAAATAATAAGCAAAAAAAAATGCTTTAAAAAAATTGCTACTATTATTTGTATTCCTATAATTATTACCTTAGTAGTGCTAAAAAATTTATGCTCGAGCGGTATATTCGGGCGTTGAATTTTGGGGCGTTACAATAGAACTTCAAATCTAGTTGTGTTTTATGCTTGGATTGATTGGATTAACATGGGATTGCTACAAGTGGATCCTTGAAAGCCTTAGTTCCTTTAAATTACTGATTTTTCTTAAGTTACTATTTTAAGTTAGATTTCTTAATTGAATCTCTAAATCGTTTCAATCCTAGTTGCTAGAATAGTTTAGAATTTGTTTTCTAATTCTCTATGGATCGACCTCGGTCTTACCGAGAATTATTACTACATCGCAGCCTTGCACTTGAGGCAAGCAAACAAGTTTTTGGTGCCGTTGTCGAGGAATTTAGATAACGGTTCTAGATTGTTTTAGTGGCTGTAGAAGTAGAAGTAGATAGGTTTTTTCTGATTTCCTAGGACTAACAAGTTGTTTTATTTTATAGGAATTTTTCTCTAGTTCAAGCAAATCGGGTAATATCATTCTAACTTAGAGCTTTTTACAGATTTTCCAATTTTTAAAATTTTGTTAATTTCTTTTTTAGGACTTAGGATTAGTTTAGTTCTTAGTTGTGTGGTTTATGTCCCGTTGGGAACGTGACCACACTAATCGTCTCCAATCCGAAAGTGGTCTAATTGGACCATTATCAGTCCATAGACGAGTCCGAAAATACTAAGAACATTTTGATAGTTTGGGGAGTATGGATCAAACACCTTTAAGGAATCCTCCCCCCTACTCCAACTACCAATGCAAATCAAGAGGGAGCAGGAGAGAATGAGGTACATAATGTTCTTCCAATGAGATCATTACAGGACTACCTACAATCGACCCGTACAACTACACCCTCGTGTGTGATCTTACCACCAACCGGGGGAAATATTGATATAAAGCCAGGTGTAATTCAACTTTTACCAAAGTTTCATGGGCTAGACTCTGAAAGCCCATATTTACACTTAAAGGAATTGAAGAAGTGGTGGCTACTTTGCAATACACTAATGTTTCAGAGGATGCTATAAAACTTAAACTTTTTCCCTTTTCATTGAAAGAAAGAGCCAAGACTTGGCTTCACTCTCTTAGACCACATTCGATAGGGTCATGGAACGAGATGACCCGGGAATTCTTGAAAAAGTTCTTCCCGACTCATGAAACAAAGACCCTTCGAAGAGCCATAATGAACTTTTCTATTACAGAGAATGAGTCTTTCTTCTAATTTTGGGAAAGGTTTAAGGACCTCCTGCTTGCCCACATCATGGTTATGAAAGTTGGCGAATCATAAACTTCTTTAAAGATGGATTAAGTTTCAACATGCGCCAATTCATAAAGATGATGTGCAATAGCGAGTTTATGAGCAAAAATCCAGATGAAGCTTGGAGTTACTTGGACATGTTGGCCGAGAATGCCCAATCATAAGATACTTCGAATAAATCTAGTAATTTCAAGCCTCCTCAACAAAAGGAAAAAGGAGGCATCTATATTCTTAAATAAGAAGATGATGTGAATGCAAAGATAACTAGCCTCACAAGGAAGATTGAAGCCATGGAACTTAGTAAGAGTGGAGTTTCAAAGTCCAATGAAGCTATTGAGAACATGTGTGGAATTTGTTCTACTAATATACATGTTACGCAAGATTGTCTTACAATTCCTGCGTTTCAAGAGGTGTTACAAGAACACGCAAATGCCACATATGGTTATCAACGGACTTTTAATGGACCGGTGGGTAACACGTATAACTCTACTTGGAAGAACCACCCGGATTTCAGTTGGAAGAATAATCCTACGGGAAATCCTACCAACTCTCAAGGAAGGCCACCCATGCAAAACATGGCCCCACTCAATTCTCAATGGAAGATACTCTAAGGCGTTTATGCAAAGGCAAACGCAAATAAATCAAATGAATTAGCAAATGTTCCAAGAGCTTAAAGTTTCGGTCGATGAGATTAAGGGACGCTTGAATGCTAGGGAAGGGACCTTTCCGGCCCAACCCTAGCCCAATCCAAAGCAAATACATGAAGTAAGCATCCCTAATCTCCCTAACCAACATGTGGAGCAAGCCAATCCGTCACCACTCTTAGAAGTAGTAAGCAAATTGACAAATCTATTCCGGTGAAGGCCGACAAGCCTAATGATCCGGTAAATTTTGAGTATGATGACGAATCTAATTCAGACCCACAAGAAACGGAACGTGTTTATAAGCCCGTGGCACCATTCCCTTCGAGATTGGTTGCTCCAAAATCTCTCCCAAACTCTCATGATATTTTAGAGATTTTCAGATAAGTCAAGATAAACATTCCATTGCTTGATGCCATTAAACAAATTCCTTCCTATGGGTTCAAAAATTAC
>PVNU02000879.1:0-15070 GCA_003013855.2 Liriodendron chinense
TAAGGGTTTTCCTGTTTCTGCCAACTTTCCTGAGAGAGAGAGAGAGAGAGAGAGAGAGAGAGAGGTTAGTAAGATAATTAAGTTATATTAACTGAAATTAAGTCACTAATAATACCTCTCTACGAGATCCAACCGTCTTTCAGGTGGGTCCCACCTGATTGCATTGGCCAAAATTTGGAGTAGGCCACAGTTAATGTAACAAATGGACTGCCGGAAAAGCTTGACCATGTTTTTGTATGCCTTCCATTTGTTTCTAACATTGTGGCCTGTGGGATGAGTGGATCTGATTTTTTTTAGGCAATATCATCGACACCGTTGAATCCACCTGATGGATGGCTTGAATCTCACTCTTGTACCCAACTTGCACGAAACTCAGTGGACGAAAATTGATTGGCCATAGTCCAACAATGGATCTGACGGATGATCTTAACTCTCCCATTAATGGACTATTTTGCAGGCTTTTGCCTAGAACTTATGTTTACCATCCAATATCAAGCAGTAGATTGAATGATTAAGGACATCCAATCCAACATGTGGTCCATCCAATAAGTTTTCCAAGAATTGAACGGTTCGGATCAATGAGAATAGTTACAATTTGGGGGTAGAGAGTTTAAATTCCAAATTTCCAGTACAATCTATACACATGCGATCAATTTTCCTACCAGAATGAAAATCTCACCTATTTCAAAATGTGTGGTAGAAATTTCCTGGTGCACAGACTTCCCAGGGGTATAAGCTGTAATTTCTCTGAAGACTGAGGCTGAAAATACCACCATGAATCCTAGAAGGACTAGGAATCTTGTGCATTTCATGTCCATCTTTAAAACTGTCGAAGGGGTTGGGATGAATTAGAAAACACTTTCCATAAAAATCATCTTACTATCCTATGAAAAAATTCAAAGGGGTTGCGAAAAATCATCTTTTTTTTTTTGTGGGAAAAATCATCTTAATATCTTATGAAAAATATCATAAAAAATAAAAATTGGAATGAGAAATTCATAGAATTTCAACAATTGAAGTAAGAAAACACACCCAAAATATAAAAAGGGAAAAAAAAAATACAAGAGAATTCAATAAATTACCATATTGCCCCTAAAATATATGAGAGAGAGAGAGAGAGAGAGAGAGAGAGAGAGAGAAATTAACAGAAGGGATATTATCAATATTGGGAAAAATCAGCATAATATTTTATAGAAAAAAATCATAAAAAAATAAATTTGTGATGAGAACTACGCAGACTTTGAACAATTCAAGTAAGAAAAGATTGAAAAAAATCATAAAAAATAAAATTGTTATGAGAACTTACACAGCTTTGAACAATTCAAGTAAGAAAGACACCCAAAAAATCAAAAAAGGAAAATAATAATAATACTAATAACAGCAGCAACAGCAATTAATCAATGCATGCAAGAACTTACCAAAGATTGAGCAATCCACCCTAGTTTTGAGTTGCAAAACAGACCAAATCCTCTTAATACTGCAAACCCAATCTTTCTTTCTTTTCTTTAATTCGAATTCCAACCTTTAAAGGCCTTCACAAACCAAACCAACTCAAACTTCTCAACCTAGAATCACTAAAAACCCTCAAACCCTCTCAATCCCAATCTCAATCCCTTCAAATCCAATTCCTCTCTAACCTCAGCAGAGCTTTGAAGAGTCTTAAATAAATAAATAAAAGAAACCCACGTAAGAAAAACCTCAATACAAATCTCTCCAGTCCCGAAATTCTCAACTCCAGCTTTCAAGAGCTTCAACTAACAAAACCCATGTTAAATAGGAAGAAAACCTCTTAATCAAAACCTTTAAAGGCCAAAACCAATGTCAGAAACTTCAATGCCATCCCTCTAGAAGTTGGAAATTTCAGAATTTCTCAATCCCATCTCTCAAATACATATAAATAGACAAAACCCATGTCCCCAGAAATCAATAAAAAACTCTATCTTCCCTCCAGATTTCAAATTCTCAGCCGTTGGGGGTCAACAAACACCCACAAGAACCTCTCTAGAAGAATGAGTTTCTCCAACAAAAAAAATCAGCTCCTATTACTAAATCCAGGAGGAGTTTTCCCAATCCCTTCCTAATCAAAGGACATACATTTCTTATAGGATTTGGGAATGTATCCTTTACTTTCCTTTTCAACCAAATCCACCATCAGTCAAGAAAGAACAAAAATCAAGTCTTTGTAACGACTTTTTGAAAACTGCGGATTTGGGAACGTTTTTCTTTCGGCAAACAGGAAAAAAAAGGAAGAGTTCAGGTCAAAAAGGTTGAAAATCTAGAACTACTGTTTTCAAGGACTCGACCATCTTATACTCGGCCTTTTATTTCTGGAAAATGGGGCCCCTTTTTGGTAATCCAGACCCGTTGGTATGTCGAATATAATCGTGGATATAAGATAACAAAACCATTTCCTCTAAATTCTAATCAATACCTTTATAATTTTTGGTCATAGATAGACGGTGAAAGTGAACTACAGCAATGGTCCACATTGGACTGAAACTTCCAAGACTGGTCGGTAGGATCTGCATATTTTAAAGTGGGACTGTAGAGATGCATGGTCTGGATTTCAAACCATGGGTCCCACTTTGGGAATTGAAAGCCCAAGTGTATAATTCAAAGAAGTTGGTACTCGGGTTTTCATCCGTGACAAGTGGGGCCATGGTTCCGTAATCTAGACCGTTGATATGTTGGAATCACACCTTCGATGGATTATAATCCAAATTTATTATTTAAATTCCAATCTTTACCCTTAGATTTATTGCTCATAGATAGACGGTAAGAAGAGAGATGCAGCAATGGTCCACATCAGACTGAAAAAAGGGTCCCAAGAATGGACGGTAGGATATGAATACGTTGGGGAGATGTACTTCAACGGTGCGATTGAACAGATGATGGTCTGGATTTTGAAACAATGGTCCCACTTTTGGGAATTGAAAACCCAAGTATACAGTCTCAGGAAGGGGATCGTGTATTGTATAATTCCACAGGGGAGGAGAGGAATTATGGTGGCCCCACGAAGTCCGAACGGGCATTTCAGGGTGTGGACGCGGATTGCCAGTCAAGCCTTTCACTGGAATTTCCAGGGACAGGAAGCTAGGTGGGGTCCACCGTGATTTTTGTAAAAATCCACCCCGTCCATCTGTTTTTCCAGATCAGTTTAAGGCATGGGACAAAATATGAGGCATAATCCAAAGTTCAAGTGGGCCACACAGAAAGAAAAAGTGTATAGGGAAATGTATGCCGTTGAAACCCTCCTTGAGTCCATCGTGATGTTTATATGCCATCCATACCGTTCATAAGGTCATTGAAAAAAATATTAGCCTGACCCAAAACTTCTGTGGCCCTACGAAGGTTTTAATGGTGGACGTGCAATACTCACTGTTTTCCTGTCGGGCGGCCCACTTGAATTTTGAGGCCCCATGTCACAACATGATCTGGAAAATGGATGGACGGTATGGATTTATCAAAACATCATGGTGGACCCCCACCTACCTTACTTTACTGTCCCACGAAGTTCCTGCGAAAGTTCTGCAGACAATCCGCCGGAAGTTCCAAGCGAACGGCATGCGCGGGCAATCCGCGTCCAGTGTCATATATACCGTATCAGAAATTATATACACGTTGTATTCCTGTGGTGGGGCTCACATGATGCATACATGAAATCCAACCGTCCATCGTATGATTCAGATTATGTTAACCCTTGGCCCTAAACATCAGGATGATCTATGAATTAGATGGGCCATACAACAGAAAATTGGTTGGGAGTAAACATGGACCCTTGATTTTAGTGGAGGACCCACCGTGTTGTGTATATAAAATCCAGGCCATTCAGACCCTCCATATGGTCTAGATGAATGGGCAGGACGAAAATCAGGCTGTTTTAAGATTCAGGTGAGCCTCTCTTATAAATCAAGGGTGAGCATCCCCCTCTCACACCCCAATTGAGCGTTGGATCTGGATGATTTTCGCAGCTGAGGGCAATATGTGGTAACTCATCTAATGAACGGGTTGATGGCCTTCATACATCACATGGATATGAAGATCTACGGTTGTCTTTTTCTCTAGAAAAAAAGATGGAAGAACACGTCTTTTTTATGGAGTTGGAGTGACGATGTTGTTGCTAATCATCCAAAGTGGTCCAATCATATCAACGGTCTGGATTGACTAAGCATGGCCCAGCAGTACAAATGAAAATTGCGGACTCTAAGCAGGAGAACGTGTCTATCCAACCCACCATACACGTGACATACATGCACGAGCCTTCGCTCCACTGTGGATTAGGCCCAGTACCTCAAAAATCACACAGATGGAAGATCTACGGATCAAGTGGTGAGCATCAAATCAACGGTTAGAAATAAATGGGCAGCAATAATTTTTCAATCTATGCTCTACCTACGGTGGGATCCACACTTAGACTGGCGGGATGACATGTATGCCAAAAGCATGTTGCAGTGAATCGCTACCGTGAATGACGGGTGCCGAACCCATGTCCGGTCAATCGCAGCCGTTTGACCGTTTCGTTTTCAGGCCACTATTTATCGTCCAAAAATCCCAATTTTCAGGAAAATTACAGTTAACGGATAAACTCCAATTTTTTGATAAAACAACTAAAAAAATCATCACATTGGGATGAACGGTTCAGATCCTCATACACTGAATCAATTTGAACCGACTAAATTACGAAATCTTCCGTCGCCAAAACACACCCCCAAACCAGATTGATCGAACAATCCAACCTTTGATCATGGACACTGTTTCTGGAAGTAGGACCATTGGATATTTTCATTCTAAACCGTCCAATAAAATCACACAATCCGACAGTCGGATAGCCAAATGAGTGTAATTTTTTTTCCCATAGTACACCTAAACTACTAAAAATAATTTGGACAGTTTAATTTCACCTAATTATATTCCACGTATGCAATTTTAAAGTAATTTCTAAGTACCTGCTTATCAACTATCACACTCTACCAGAGTATGAGAGTTTTTCTCTAAAAGCAAAAGCCAAAACGACATTGGGAGTTCCATAAAAACGTGTAGAACGTGTGAAATGACCATTTTGTCCTACAAATTTTAATGGCTAGGTGTCTTACAACTGTAATTATAAGATAGTAAGGGTTAAAGAAGTCATAGAGATTTCTTGCCATTTAAGACTTCCGTACTGAGATCTTCTTTTAAGAGCAGCCCTAAAGCCTTTTTATTTAACAAATAACATAGACTTTTTACAAGCTCCTTTTCCACCCTCCTTCCTTTAACTTTACACGTGCCAACATCGCACGCGTGTGGGGCATCAGAGCCTTTTATAAAGTAATCGAACGCGGATTGCATACTGGACGGTGCTCTTTGGGCCCACCATGGTGTATGATGTATATGTTTTATCCACGCCGTACATCCATTTTGGATTATTATTTTAGGGCATGAGCCGAAAAATGAGACAGACCCAAATCTAATGTGGGCCACACCACAGGAAAGCAGTGGTGATTGAAGGCCTACCATTAAAAAAATTCCTGATTAGGTCTAAAAGACCTGGACGAAGGGAAGACGCAAATATCAGTTTTGTGGACCTTAGGAAGTTTTTAATGGTGGACGTTCAATCACCACTTTTTCATGTGATGTGGTCCACCTGAAATTTGGATCTAGCTCTCTCATCTTTTTGGGAATATACTCTAAAATGAGCCCACAAAATAGATGGACGGCACAGATAAAATATATAAACTGCCTCGATTTTTCGACGATTGATTTTTCCTCGAGTCATCTGCACCGTATAAACTGCCTTGTTCCCATATTAAACCCACACACATGCCAATTCGACTCGTGTGACGTGCCTGTTAGGTGCGTGTAGAGGCAGCAGTAAATCTCTCTGGAACTTTTATTAAAATGACATAATTTGTTTTGCCTCTCTTGCACCCAAGCCTCCACTTGCTGACACGATCAGATGATCTGAAACCGTCCATATTCTCCTTACTAATCTGGATACTTTATCATCCCATAATCACGCTTCATCGATCACCTCACTTTTGATTTTTAATGAGATCCATTCAATTATTTTAAATTCATCAAACAGATAGTGATGGTCCTAAGCATCCATTCAATGTAGCTTTCTTATGGTCGCCCCTTTATAATATAATCCACCAATTGGACGGTTCATGCACCAGCACGAACTTGGATTAGGTACTACCCTTACCAGGACATTGTGGCACTTCGGTATTAGAGGAGAGGGGACACTGATGTGAAGGATATGAGGTAGTACCTAATTCGAGCTCAATATACACCTCTTTAAATATACCACACTATAAGGAAAGAGTACATGCAGAAGTCTGATAAACTACAAACAAGGGATAACAACAAATCTAAGAGAATCATGCATCAGTATTTGTCTTTAATATGCAAACAATCCATGCGGGATAAATCCAAAACTACATAATTAATGAATCAAACCAACACTTAGAAGGTAAAAAATGCTTAAGATCACAAAACAGTAGCGAAACTCAAAGGTAACGAGTTTCAATAATGTCCTGCTACAATATACAGCTTATAATACCAATAAAAATAAAATACACGACTTACCCTTTCTCATACTTTTCTTCTCACCCGAAGATGTCTTTGTAGATACGTGTGTTGTTCTCCTTCTCTCACCTCGTTTAATTTAAAGCACACGTAATACACACATTAGTCCCTCGGTAGAGGTAGGGCTTCTTCTTGAATATGCATGCCATGACCGGCCAGAAATAATTCCTCCCAGACATGTACGTACACACATACGTAAGCTGTGATTGTCTCGACCGGCCACAACAATACGGGCCCGCTTCCATTTGGACTCGCAGCCGTTTCATGAAGTTGGACCCCACCGCGTGAAGCTCTTCGCGATGCTAGTGCACTCGTTATAAGGCCACACGTCCCCGAACTTGAATATGGACCGTCGGTGGGGTCTCGTGTCACCCTACCTTATTCAGTAATCCACAGCTCAAATATCCCGCACGCGTGCAGCTGTGCGCAGCTTCGGTGTCGTTGGATCCAGCCTACCGTGATGTGTGCGTTACATCCAAACCGTCCATCCTTTTTGAAAGCTCATTTTTAGGGCATAATCCAATAAATGAAGTAGATCCGAATCTCAAGTGGACCATGTCACAGGAGACAGTGGTGCTCGGCATTAAAACTTTTTGTGGGCCACAAAGTGTTGAATCAGTTTAGCGGACCCTTCATCCAAGACTAATAATGAGGCAGATCCAAGGCGGCCACACCAAGAGATTACCCTTGCATTTAATGCAGCCGAGCTTAATGCTAGGGTGCATGCATTCAATGCAGCCGAATTCAGTACTTTTGGTGTGGATGATCTAGCGTTGGATTTGCCTCATTCTTAGTCTTCATGTGGTCGGCTTGATCTTAGACTGAGAACGGACGGAGTGGATAAACAAATATATCTTGGAGGGCTCGGTTTATACACTTGGTGTCCATCTTGAGTTTGGACGCAATCCGCGTCCCGTCTGAGGCGCTGACGTTCTAGATGCATGAACCGTTTATTTATGAATCCGGATATGATTGGTCCAGCTCATCTTAACTATGTCAGCGCAACTCTAACACAGTTAGGCTGATATGGAACAATCAGAGAAACGATGAGAAGGGTTTCTTTGCTAGGTTTCAACTGAGGATCCGGAACTCTTTATTTATTACTTTTGGAATGATGGGTTTGCTAACTCCACATGCGTATGAGAGCCGTACGCATCCACTGCGATCGCATGTGTCATAATATGATAAATGTTAAGATCTGAACTTTCCATCAGGTGAGAAACCCTATTTAGATAATCTTTAAAAACAATCAGGCTATTATATACCTTGGGTGGGCCACAGAATATCAAAATAAAAAAATGGCTAGATAAAACATTTTAACCGTCAATGTACTTTGTAATATGTGCCCCACATGAAGAGTGAAATTCTCCAATTTTTCATGAAGAAGATCTGACCATTATTTAAAAACTACGGAGGAGACCAGATTCCATCATGATTTTCATATTTGGATGTGGACTCGCGTGCCGTGTATCTCCATGCGAGTGGACTTATCAAACTTCTGTTTTTAACAGGCACCAATCTCGACTGGCAGACGGACGCACGGTCCGCCTTCCACGCTCGAACGTAATTTACGAACGATAGTTTCCACGTCATGCATACAATGAAAGGACGCGGATTTCCCTGCACAGCCTTTCGCGGAAAGTTACGTGTGCTGGCGAACCTAGGTTGGGCATCGTGACTTTTTGAGAAATTCACCTCCGTCCACTCTATTTTGTGATCATAGGATATTATACCAAAATGAGCCTGATATAAGACTCAAGTGAGCAAAAACTGTGAGGATCGACCGTTACGTCTACAGTTGAAATATTCATTGGGATCACACAAGTTTCGAAATCAAGCTACTATTTATGTTTTCAGTTCATCCCAAATAGAAATGACGTTTATGATCTGATGGTAGATAAGCATCATTGTGGGACTCAGGAGGTTTCAACGGTAAGAATTTTCTACCCAGCTTTTCCTTTAGTACGGCCCACTTGAGTCTTGGATTAGGATGATTTTTTTTATCTATTGTCCAAAAATGAGATCACAAAACAGAAATCACGGTAGGCCCCACCTAGGTTGATAGCGCAGGAACTTACTAACCAAGGTTTTATCAGCGTCCACAATTTAAACGTCTGTCAGACGCGGATTGCCTGCAAAGCCTTTCGCAGGCATCTCCTGTGCTGGGAATTTGGGTGGGGCCACTGTGATGTTTGTGAAAAATATATGCCGTTCAACTGTTTTGTGAGATCATTTTAGGCGTTGTGATGAAAATTAAACGGTATCCAAGACTTAAGTGGGCCACACTAAAGCAAAAGGTGGATAGGAAAATTCCTACCATTGAAACCTCTTTATAAGTCTACAGTGATGTTTATATGTCATCTATACCGTTCATAATTTCATTTCTAATTAGATGAACTGAAAACACAAATACAAAAGGTGGATAGGAAAATTCCTAGCATTGAAACCTCTCTATGGGTCTACAGTGATGTTTATATGCCATCTATACCGTTCATAATTTCATTTCTAATTAGATGAACTGAAAACACAAATATTATCTTGATTCGAAACTTCCGTGGCCCCATGAATATTTCAATTGTGAAGGTTCAATCGGCCCACTTGAGTCTTGATCCCATTTAAGTTTGGTTGCGGGGCTAAAATGATCTCAAAAATAGTTGGACAGTGTAGATTTCACACAAACATAACAGTGGGCCCCATCCAGATTCCGAGAACAGGAGATGCATGCGAAAATCCGCGTCCGTTTTTTTGACCGATTTGTCATCTCGATTTTGCCGGAGCACAGCGGCAAAAGAGTAATTCTCCGCATAAAAAAAGCAGCCACGTGACGACCGTGACGTATCCGAACAGACCAGCGAAATGGAGCGGAGTAGGTGGGACGCGGATTGCGTCTTGCCCCGCCCGGACGCATTACCGTCGGGGCAGACCTGTGAGGGCCCACCATGATGTATCCATTTATCCACTCCGTCCATCAATTTTATAAGATTATTTTAAAGGATTATGCTAGTGATGACGTCACCAGCTTCCTATCAATATTTGGTGCAGCTCAATTGAGAGTTGGATCTGCCTCATTTTTGGACCTAGAATAATCTTATAAAAATGGATGGATAGAGTGGATAAAGGGATATATCACGGTGGGCTCCTCAGGATGCAATCCGCGTTCGAGTGATATTTTTTGCGAAAGCCTTACCCGGGGAGTTCCTACGCTGGGAACCTTAGATGGGCCCACAGTGATGTTTTTGATAAATCTACCTGTCCATCCGTTTTATGAGTTCATTCTACTACATGAAATCAAAATGAACTAGATCCAAGACTCAAGTGAGCTGAAAATGTGAGGATTGAACATCCACAATGAAAATATTTGTGTGGCAAGAGGAGTGTGAAGTCAGGCTAATATTTTTGTTTTCAGTTCATCCCAGCAGTAATGACGTTCATATATGTCATATAAATATCACTGTAGACCCAGGGAGGTCTCAACGGTAGTTTCCCTACCCACCTTTTCCTTAGTGAGGCTCGCTTGAGTCTTGTATTCATCTCAGTTTTGGTCTCACATCATAAAATGATCTTACAAAACGGATGGACGGGTTAATTTATAAAAAACATTACTGTGGGCCCCTTCGCAGGAAATCCGCGTGGACGCTGACCTCACCCAAGATGGTGCAGCCCTAACCATGGGCCCACCTAGATGTATTTATTCTATATCCACTCCGTTCATTTGTTTTGAAAGAAGACAAAAGGAGAGGATTATGAAAATAAAATAGATCCAAGACTTAGGTGGGCCACAGATAAACTGTAGGCACAAATATCATCTTGATAATAAACATCTCTCACCCCAGGCGTTCCATCCCCACTGTTTTGTGAGGTGTGGCCCACCTGACTTTTGGATCTACCTGAATTTTATATTTATGTCCTATTGTGCTCTTTCAAAACAGATGGATGGAGTGGATGTTTTACGTACATCTCTCTGGACCCCACACAGCCTCGGCACAGGTATATCTCTTTGCTGTGCCCGGGTCCCAGGCAATATTTAAGGGATCATCTCTCCAACTAAAGATAAGACGGACTGGCATACATTCAATCCAATCCAGACCGTCCAAACCATATACGTGCCACTAAGGACCACCTCTGATTGATCGTTGACCAAATATTTGCCACGTGTACGGTGGACGATGGGCCAAATACCCCATCCTTCACGTATAAAGTCGGTAGGGCACCAAGCTTGAACCACTCAAGTCAGCCGCCTACCTTCTCTCCTACTCCACTCTGACTGACGGGCTATTATCTACGCACTCCCAGTCTCCCCCTCATTAAGTGGGTCATGGGGCCCACTACATGTTTACATGGATGGTTTCAGATGAGGAATTATATGACACGTGGCCGACGTATTTTCACAGTGTACACGGGTTTCCAATCCACACCGTCGATATGATGTGAGTCCTACAGCGAATTCAGATTGACCCAAAAAGTCTCCCTGATCGGATGGTCAATAATAGAACTGTTGGTATTACTTTCCTTAGCCGTCCATCTGTTTTTCACAAATCTAAAGGTCAGTTTATGCTGATTAAGGAGATATTTTAAGGTATAGTATATATCAATGGTGGGGCACAACAAATGGATGGTGTGGATTAATAAACCATTGGCCCCAGTTCACAGAATCCAGAAGGCGTGTAAAATGTGCGTGGCACCCAAGCATTCCACATTCTCCCACCAAATCTCCCCCCAAACCCACTTGCATCAGTGGTACCGGTACCACACGCTGATTGCCTGCGAAAGCCTTTCTCAGGCATCTCCTGCGCTCGGCATCTAGGTGGGGCCACCGTGATGTTTTTGAGAAATCTACGCGGTCCAACCGTTTTGTGAGATCAGTTTAGGCGTTGCGACAAAAAATGAACGGGATCAAAGACTGAAGTAGGCCGCACTAAAGCAAAAGGTGGGTAGGGAAATTCCTACCGTTGAAACCTCTATTGGGTCCACAGTGATGTTTATATGCCATCCATACCGTTCATAATGTCGTTCCTACTGAGATGAACTTAAAAAAAAAAAAAAAAATTATCCTGATTCGAAACTTCTGTGGCCCCACGAATATTTCAACTGTGGAAGTTCAATCGTCACGTTTTCGGCCCAGTTGAGTCTTTGATCTCGTTCATTTTTGGTCGCAACACCTAAACTGAACTCACAAAACGGTTGGATGGCGTAGATTTCTCAAAACATCACGGTGGGCCCCACCTACATTCCTAGAGCAGGAGATGCCTGCAAAAGGCATTCACAGGCAATCCGCGTCCCCAACGGACGCTCAGAAACCCTATGGGTGGGGCCCACAATTTCTCTATCCAAACTATTCATCTGGCCGGGCCCACCATGTATAGGCCTTCTACAAAACTCTTCACCACACGGGGAACTTTTATATGCACTAATTGAATTTTGTCCACTCGAATCTGGACCGTTGGATGAACCGTCCATTTGCAAGACACTAACCTGAAGAGCCAAGATCGTTCCATGCAGGAGAATATCGCAGTATGCCCGAACCCACTAGATGAACGTAGATGCAAGCCTTACTTTGTAGGGTTCGTTTTGGGCCCAGCCATCTATGCAAATTGTAATTGCTGACCACAGGATTCCATACAAGTGGGGCCAATGACTCGGTGATCCGAACCATTCATTCGATGCGATTGACTGCAAATTTAGATATCTGGCCTTTTAAATGGTAAATCTTGGATCGTATCTTTGATTTTGAATCGTCAATTGCTATCTCACCACATCAGAGTGCTGTGATCTTCCAATCCTAGAGATATGTACAACATCCACCATCGGTGCTGTCACGAACCAAATGACTGGTTTAGATCGCCAAACCATGGGGCCATACGTACGAATCCTGCTAGTAATCAAACCATAATACTACACTTTCTGTGGAGCAGGGGCTCCAGCAGCTCCAAAGTACAACTGTTTGTACAAGACCATCCATCTACAGACCCTGGCGTGGGCCCCACACCAGAAAAACCACCACAAAACACAACCAGCAATATAGAAAAGGTCAACCGTCCACATTCAAAAATGGGTGAAGGTCATTTGGATGGGCACGAAATTCACGACTTTGACAAAATTTCTTTTAATTACCCAAAAATTAATTTCTCTAACCATTCTAATGCTCAGATTGTTAACATGAGTAATGGACCATCAAAGGTGGGCCCACATGATGGATAATAATCGAACTGGTAGACGCATGGCCTGTTGCCTGTTGCTCTAGTGATCCAGACCGTCCATCCAGGTCAGCCCAATCTATTGTCCTTTGTTTTTAGAGGAGGGCAATGTGATGACTAATGACATGCAGTCACTTGGGAAGTTGTACTACATGGCATGTGCAACTGAAATTAAACCGTTTGTATGGTGGGCCCAGTGGCTGCCCTCAGTTTGATTGGCCAATGATCAGAACACCACTCCAATAAGATGAACCTCACCATCCAACCGTCTGCCTGCATCTCAGCTGATCGAATCTTCCATGAGTGACCCTGATAATACAAAAAATGGTGTACCAATCAATACCTCCACTCCTTACTTGAATAGCTGTGATCATCCTATCACAATCTTGGCCGGGGCAGCGTGCAACATAGTGGCCCACCTCAATCATGAGCGGGCCCACTTGCTGCAATCAGGTACAAAGAATTCCTACTGGATCATAGCTCTTGTATATACTCAAAAAGCCTTCATATGAGAAAAAAACATAAACATAAGAAAGACTAACAAAAACAAGTGCTTTCCTTTCCTTCAAAAGAACTGATTCTAAATACCATCTACATACTGCACAATATTCCCTTAAATAGTATCTACATATGATAAAGTGGACAGCTAATAACTATTTTTTTTTTCTTCCTTTCTGATTATTCCAAGGATCAAAAAGTGGGCCTGATTGGCTAATCCGATCGATGGATTTATTCTCTGGTGTGAGGGGTGGTCCCATGCTGTGATGAACAGGTGGGTGCGGAAAGCACTGGTGCGATTGGTGGCATCGAAGAGTTCAAGATTGCATTGGCATGGGTGGCCTGGGGAGGATGGTGTTAGCAAGCTCTTCATTCAACTTCACTGGAAGCGGCGGCATATGCTTCATGACTCCCGGCATGTCGTTCAACCTGCATGAGGCAATCCATATACATGCACGTTATCCCCTTTAAGTTGGGCATGAGCATGTGCTGGTGCTTGACATGACAACCACAAAAAACCCAACATGCTGACATGCCCGTAATGTAGGAAGACATGAACTTGCATGAAGACTAGTTGTAAATGCAAACAGTTGGGCTAGCTAACTCAGATGGTGGTCCCATACTGTTTCCCTATCATGCGGTCCTATTGATGGTTCGATCAGCATTCCTATTTTCATGGTCGAGGGAATCCTGTTGGATCGATTGGATGTCATATATACACCATGGTGGGTCCCACATCATCTAGTTGCACATCTTTCATCTACAACTAGTTGCATATGAACATCTCATGTGTAAAACGTACCTATGCAATATGTATCAAAATTATACAATTGCCTAAAGCATTAGGAAATTATATTGTCAGAGGTCATGAATAACTGATTCAAGGGGCCCCCACCCCCTACTGAAACATCAGCTGTATTGTCTATTTTTGCAGGCCATGCGAATGTAGTGGTAGTAGGGCAATCTACGACGTTTCATTTGATTGCCATCTGATAATATAATTCCCTTGAATGAAATAAATGGAGAAAAATGATTTTGAATTGTTCCTCCCAAATTTTATCCTTTATTTGGTTTACCATATTATTTAAAGAAAAAAAAACCTAAAAAAAGGTATTTTAACCCATTTTGTTCATCTAGGCTGACCATTGTCGCATGGTGGCCAACCCTCAATGCCCCAGCAGTCGTAAGTAATACTCTCTTCGTCAAGAGCATGATGAGTGCAGGGCCCCATGCATGCATGCATCTATGTATTTTAGTGTGCATGTGTATTTGATAATGAGAAAAAGAGCAAGAAAAGGGAATGTAATATACTCATTTAGGATGCTGAGGATATTATCCCGACTTTGGCAGAAGAGACCGATGTTTTCCTGTATCTGCAAGAAAATAACATTCTTTAACTTACGTCATTCAGTGGCACATATTTCAATTTCAAAAAAGTAGATTCAAGCATAATATTATTCAGGAAACACAACAAAACTGCGGCAATCACAGGGGGAACAGATACATTGTTCAGGAAATACAACAAAAACTGCGGCACTCACAGGGGGAACAGATACAGATGGCGAAATGCTGAATAAGCAACAGAAAGCTTGTATGGTTGTCAAGAGTAAACTTTCAAATGGCAATGGTTGGATCAGCTTGTTGGTCAACTGGCCCAACCCACTTGAGCTGGGTGCAGACCATGCGTGGAGTTGGTCATGCTGAAAGGCTCAGTCTAGAAAAGGTCCTTGTAAGTGTGTTGGACTGACCAAACCCACCCCAAAACAAAGGCCATCAATGGATGGGCCAGGACTCGACCTACCCGAATCACA